>JAIUZE010066455.1:0-60898 GCA_022085475.1 Heliosperma pusillum
TTACCGCTAACGGGAGATGCAAGCCCTAGTGAGCGTATTCGTTTGCCTAAGAGTGTCTTCCCCGAGTCTTTGAATAACATGATGGTTTCGGATTTGATTTCCACATGATCTTATCATTATATATTGGATTGCCTATCTATTCTTATCGTAACTCACATGTATATCTATATATGCATGATTTTACTTTTGTATTTCCTTTTATGTACGTTTAATGTGATATGGCTGGGAGAACCCGGAGTTACTCCCCACTGATTGTGGCGTTCATGTTTTTCATGAATGAACAGGTTGCTTGCATGGATGGCTTTTTGCTTATGCTATTTTGGGTTCGGGTGTGAGCTAGCGGGCGTTGTCCCTGGATGAAACACCTCTAGACGTTGTTTAGCTAGTTGCTAATTACTTTGTCTTTTGTTAACACTTTGAGAGACTACGTCTCTTGTGGTATTTTTATTTAGTTTGTAATATTTTGACACTCCTCGTATTTTTCTATCTTGCATGTATAAAGGTGTTTTAAAATACCGTATTTTCCGCTATATAATTCACATGCTTGTATGTTTTATATTTCCGCATTCGCGAGGGTTGTCACAGTTTAGGTTTGAAAAACCATTCGTAGTCGTTCCGACCTAAAACGAGTAGGCCGAATTGCTCACTCTCCGGGTCTAGGTCCAATGTCGAGTCTTGTATAGTTCGCCATGAGGCGAGTCATATCTGTGCAGCGGGTTTTGATTCGGTAACTGATACTTGCCCGGGGTTTTCTTTTAGAAATGCTAGTCAAAACAAGGGAGATGTCTACCGCGGAAGCAATGAAGTAGATCAACGAGTCTCTGGTTGCGATGATGAAACGTTTAGAAGCCGTTGAGACTTGGCTAGCCGGGGAACCTTCGCTACCACCACCGCGTGAGACTGAATTTGAGAAGAAGTTCAAGATAATAGAGGAACAACTGAAACTGTCCCAAGGGAAAATGTGCATTATGAGAACGCTCGGGGGTATACTCCAGTTCAAGACAATTTGCCCTCTAACTTTGTCCTGACCGATATCCCTAAATTTAAGGGAACTGAATACCCGCTGCAACATATCTGATCTTACAAGGAGTACCTCGCAATAAAAAGGGTACCCGCTGTAATGCTACCCCACATTTTTGCTCAATCACTCACAGAACACCCGAAGGGGTGGTTCTATGGTCTTGAGCTCAAGAATTTCCCACTATTCGAAGACATCTTGGTGACACTATCCCACATTTTTGCTCAAGCATTTTGCTGATAATGCTGAAATCCAAACTACTATGAGAATACTTGAGGTGATGACTCAGAAAGATGGGGAGGGATTTACTAAATTCCTCAACCGATGGCGCGCAGAAAGCGTGAGACTATCAAAAAGGGCGGAAGAAAGTGAAATGGTGGACAAATTCGGGAAGAACCTACGACATGTCTACCGAGAGTCTATCAAGTACCAATACTTTGGCTCGTTTAAGGAACTTATTCGAGTCGGAAGGAAAATTGAAGATGATGTTAGGATGACTGAGGTTGAAAAGCATAAGGGATACCAAGGTGCCTCTTCTTCTAGGGCAAAGGAATCTATCTCTTCCAATCACATTCAAGCTATTAGCCTTTTGGAAGGAACTCCTAAGGGGACACAACGCCAAACACCTAAGGTATTCACCGACATTGGGTGTACTTACACTCCTGCTCTCCAGAGGCTCAATCCCAGGGAAAATTGAATCCTATCAGTCCAAGTCGAGATCCACCTGTTGATCGACAAGGAAAATGGTACAAGCCAAATGCTTATTGTGCCTACCATCAAGGAAAGGGGAATGATACAGAGCATTGCTATCGTCTCAAATATGATATCCAAGATGGGATAGAAAATGGAACGATCCTAATCCCGACTGTCAAGCCCAATAATGTGAACAACCCCTTTGGTGATCATGCGAATGCAATATTTGTCGAAGACAACGTTGATGTATCTCATTTAATCCAACCTGTTTGTCGCCTCACTGGGCTCTACATTGGGGAAGTTTATGTGGATTGCTCCTAGTTCCTCCCTCAAGCCAAGAAAGAAGTTTGAATTGGGGACTTTGCTATTGATTGTACAGCATACACTTTTCGAAGCGAGAATAAGATTAATTTCCTATGTAATTTTTAAGCCTTTAGATGTAGTTTGGACGTCTAAGATTTATCTCTTATGCCTATATAAGGCCTGCTTTGTAACCCTTGCAAACAAGATTTGAAGAATGATAAACACTAAGACTTTGTTATAAAAACTACAGACTCTATGAGTAGTGCTTCAACTTTGTTAAGGTGTTTTTATGTCTACTTTGTGTTGGATTAAAACTATAGTGTTCTTGATCTTTGATGTGTGTTGGATAATCAACACACCCCTTATATATTTGTTTTGTGTTGGGTAAGGGTCTATCCTTGATTACTCCTTGTTTAGTGCAAGGTTTGTTCCTATTATCAAAGTCATGTGAGTACTTTTGAGTGTGAGTTTTAATCCATGCAAAATAGCATATGCATTCTCTAGTTCCTTTAGATATATCAGTTCAAAAGATGCTACCTTGTTGAAGCTCCCTTGCGGATTGTTGTAAGTCATCGCTTGTTGATTCCATGACCCATGTTTTGATTGATTGATGCTCCTTGTGTATCCCCACATCATTCTCTTTCGATTTTTTTTTATGACCGCCCTTCACCCTTAGCTCTTTTGCCTTCACCACCAAACAGAGTGACTGACTTCTCATAACCAATAACGATACAAACAAGGAACACTAGCAATTAAACCATTAAGCATATCTAAACTAGGTGGCTTGCATCTCACCCCCTAGTGTTCAACAAAACCATACGGGATTATTTGCTTCAAGTGGAAACAAATAAATTAATATTTAAATGCTACTAAAAAATTTATGACTCGAAAAAGCACAATCTCTTACGAAAAGTGACGCAAAACTGACGCCAAAATCGCTGAACAACACAGTCCCGTACGAAAAGTGACGCAAAAACCACTTCCGAGACTCGCCGCTTGACCATGCACAAATGGCCCAAGTCGAGTAACATCCTGGCGGAAACTAGCCACACAAAAATGGACAAAGGTCTGCAAGGAGACGGATTCCCGGTAACCTGAATTACGCACAAATGATTAGGGCGGCTATTCTCTTCGGGAACATGACCACGTACAAATGCCCTAAGGCCCACATTTAACAGGCTTCTTCTCCTAGGTGAACATAGAAAATGCACAAGTTTCAAATGTATAAGTACAACATTTGACGGTCGGGTAGTAGAATGCAAGACTCAAGCAAAGAGAGTAAGGATAAAGACCAACATCATACGATACATTTATGATACATTCAGAAAGTAAATATCGACAATAAGCATGAGCACGACATCAAACAAGAGACACATTCACATTGGAAGCATATGACCAAATCTAATCATGATTGGGTCAAAAATATACTTTACAGGGCGAGTTGAAGCTTACTCGATCAAATAGAGCTTAACTCGATCGAGCAGAAGGCTCACTTATTCGAGTGGGGTAATACTCAGCTGTGTGGGTCATCTACTCGGTCAAGTAATTCCAGACAGGGATTCACAAAAATGACCCATGACGGCCACTCGATCAAGTACAGTCTTACTCAGTCAAGTGAAGATCCTACTCGATCAAGTAGGTCCCTACTTGGTTGAATAATAGTCGGGAAATATCATTCATGACCAAAAACTCATCAATTATTCCCAAAACTGATTTACATTCAAGGTATCACTATAACAACGCCAAGAAACCATAAACAATAGGCTACGAAAGACATAGACGGGATAAATAACCATTTTACACATTTCATAATCACTTTCAAATATAAAATAATAAAATGGGTGTCATTGACCTCCGGACCTCGAATTAAGCGTTTCAAGTGGCTAAACCTCCTAATTATTCGATGCTAATGGATATGTCAAGTTGTTAGATGCAAAATCTATAAACATCGGCTCAGGTCGAATGCCCTAAGATAGAGGTTGACTGACCCGCGAGATAGGTCAATTGACAAGGGACATGGGTCGATCGACTAAAACAAACACAAATTAGCATTTACCCAAACTATGGATAATCAAAACTTCAATTGCTATTAAAATTAACAACATTATTGATTCCAACTAAACATATCCGTATCAATTATCAACATTAATCCTCAATGGAAATTATTTTCCCCAAAACTCAATTAATAAGACAACAACACACAATCAAAGTCTAATATCGAGCAACAACATCACGGTTGCCTTATTTCAGAGCTAATCCTTCTAAAGAATGGTGGACTACCAGTCCTACAACAATTAAGAGACGAGAAGGGCAGACACGTCACTTTACGCAGAATAAATCAGATTTTAAAACGAAAACAAAACCAACATTCACTTACACTAAGTTGAAGAGGATGATGAGCGGAGAACGTGACTACAAGAATCGTCAAAAGTCGTCTCTACCGCGCCATTAGTCCGAGGTCTGTAAGGCGAGGAATGATGATGCTTCATTTTTTGTATTTGGCTAGCAATTGCTCAGTCTCAGCCTGGAAATATGATCCATTATCACTGATGATTTCATGTGGACAACCATATCGGCAGATGATATTGGTTTGTATGAACTTTGCCACATTTTTAGCGTTAAGACTAGTATAGGATGCTGCTTCGACCCATTTAGTGAAATAGTTGATAGCTATTAAAATAAAACAGTGACCTCCTGTTCCGGTTGGGGTGATCTTTTCGATAATGTCGATTCCCGAAGCAGAAAATGGACAAGGAGAGGTAATGGTGTAAAGCATTGAGGGAGGAACATGCTGCACATTCCCGAAGATATGGTCATTATGGCAGTGTCTGACGTACTAAATTCAATCTGACTCCATTAACTTTTGTGCTTTCGAACGATCAAGGTAACGCAAGATGACACCAAGAGGTGTTCTTTTGTACAATTCTCCTTGCATGAGGAGGTGTTGAGAGGCTAATAGGCGTATGACGCGTTATCCTCTCTTTTCGTGGGTATGTACCATTGAGTTTGATGTTTAGAATGGTTTGGAACCAGGGTTCCTCTGGGCTTTCTTCTTCCTTTGTCAGCTGGTGCACATAAGCTGGTTCTGACCGTCGTTCGATGCATAAAGGCATTTCGATCATGTTGTCTGACATATTGATCAAGGATGCAAGTTTCACAAGAGCGTATGCGAACTGATTCTCTTCGCGAGGGAGATGTAGATAAGTGACTTGATCAAAGAATTGGGCGACCTGATCTATCCTAGCCTGATAGGGTGCTAGACATTCACTTCGAATTTTCCATGATCCTGTAACCTGGTTAATGATCAAGGAGGAGTCTCAATGAACTCAAAGATTCTTAATGCCTAAACTGATTGCTGCTTGTAAACCAATGAGGCAAGCTTCATATTCCGCTGCGTTATTTGTTACATCGATGTCGAGTTTGACAGATAGTACGGTATGCTCACCTTCCGGAGAAATGAGCAATACTCCCACATGCACCAAATCCTCTTAAATTTGATGCGCCATCAAAATAAAGGTCCCACGAGTCTATACAGGTTTGTAGTATGTCCTCATCTGGAAATGACAACATCTCTAATACTTTGGGATCTTTGATAAGATTATCTGCGAAATATAAAGCAACAGCGCATCCCTTTATGAGTTTCAGAGGTACATACTTGAGATCGAACTCTGAGAGCATTAAGGTCCATCTTGCCAAACGTCCGTTGAGAATGGGTTTCTCGAAGAGGTATTTGATTGGGTCCATTTTAGAGTACACCTTGACATAGTAGCTAAGCATGTAGTGGCGTAGCTTCTTTGTTGCCCACACAAGAGCGAGGAATGTCTTTTCGAGATGTGTGTGTTTCCACTCATATTTTAAGAACTTATTACTAAGGTAGTAGATAGATCTTTCTTCTTTTCAACGGTCTGCGCAAGCATGGCCCCCATGGTTATTTCTGTGACTGTGAGATATAAACCAAGAGGTTGATCTCGTTGGGGGAGGCATTAACACTGGTGGCTTAGCCAATATGTGACAACCCTCGCGAATGCGTAAATAAAACATACAAGCATGTGATTTAATTAGCGGAAATACGGTGTTTTTAAAACTTTTTACATGCAAATAGAAAATACGAGGAGTGTCAAAAATTACAAACCAAATACAAAATACTACAAGAGACGTAGTCTCTCAAAATGTTAACAAAAGACAAGTTCTTTAGCAACTAGCTAAGAATCGTCTAGAGGTGTTTCATCCAGGGACAACGCCCGCTAGCTTACACCCGAACCCAAAATACCAAGCAAAATGCCATCCAATCAAGCAACCTGTTCATCCATGAAAAACATGAACGCCACAATCAGTGGGGAGTAACTCCGGGTTCTCCCAGCCATATCACATTAAACGTACATAAAAGGAAATACAAAAGTAGAAGCATGCATATATCGATATACATGTGAAATCTGATAAGGATAGATAGGCAATTCAATAAATAATGATAAGAGCATATGGAATACAAATCCGAAACCATCATATTACACAAAGACTCGGGGAAGACACTCTTAGGCAACCGAATACGCTCACTAGGGCTTGCATCTCACCGTTAGCGGTATAAGTTTGATAAGATTAAGACTCGACAAACAAACCATGCCAAGTCATGCAATAATCACAAATAATCCATCATATTATCATCCAATCAAACATACAATACGTTGACGACATCTCTCACGGTAAATGCCACGCACTAGCACCATGTACAAACTGTATGATTAAAATCGCATCCACAGGATAAACATTTCCCTGAACGCATACACGATTAAATTCATTTCGTATATGTAGACTAATTTACTCCCGGTAGAACGACGATATAAATACCCGGTCCTAGTCTAAATCTGGCCAGACTCCCGAAATCACATTTTCCGGTTCGACATGCGATAAACATTTCGCATCCAAGACTCGGTCAATCATAGAAGCCGAGTACCCCAAATTCGGTCGACATTCACGAAAGAGGCGGAAAAGAGCACAAGCATCATACAAGCGGTACGCTACATGCAAATGACACCACCTCGCAAGTATACAACATTTGCCGGCCGGGTCGATCAACGCAAAGCGTTCGCCTCCCAACAACGTCGTCATATGCCTACTAACACATGCAATTAAGCAGTAAGGATACATCCCCGTTCCGACATTCGAGCCTTACGAACGTGGAGGTAGCCAAGGGAATGAGAGCACAAAGCACATGGAAAATTAGTGCTCAAACCGTAACATTTGTAAAAATCGACTCAAAGTAGGACATACCAAAAACCGTCACAAAACATGCGATACAAGCGAATGAAATATCATATATTCGAAACATTAACATTTTAAGTCATTACGTAAATTTATACGATAAATGAACCATCACAAATATTATAAATGAAAACGTAAATAAGAATTTCAAGGAAACTCCAGCAGGGTGCCAGCCGGTCAGGTGGACCGGCTGCCGGCCACCTGGCTGGTACCAAATATCATATGCAAAACCAACATGAAAGAGCAGTGTGTCCCAGCCGGCCAGGTGGACCGGCTACCCGGCTGGGACCAGAGGTATATGAAAATATAAAGTCAAATATGGTGTGTCTCAGCCGGTCGGCTGACCGGCTGCCGGTCGGCCGGCTGAGATCAATTTCATGCATCAAAATATTACGTAACATACACAATATACAGCCACTGCCCCAGCCGGTCAGCTGACCGGCGGCCAGTCGGCTGCCTGGGGTCCAATATGCACGAAATCAACAATATTCACCAAGGATCAATATTCAACCATCATCAACTATTATCATAAATCATCAATTCTCATATCAATTCTCAACAAACAACAAGTATCATCATCAACACAATTTATAAGCTTACTAATCATATTTTAAATACGATTCCTAACATAGAAAACACGTAAAACACGTAACTGATATCGAGTAACCCGTTACCGTTACCTTTTCGTGTCTTCACTCCGCGTCAATGTCCTCTTCAATCAAGAAGTAGTCTTTGTCGGGATCTTGGAGGTCACCACCTACAAATAGTTAATAAAAGATGAATATAATTCACCTTGAGAAAGAAGGATAATTTGAAAAGCGAGAAAGACGGTAATTTTACTACCAATACGGATAGAGGATGATGAGAGGGGAAGAATGAGACGAACCTAGGTGAATTTGAGCGAGAAATGAAAGAGTAGCGACGATTCAAAGGTGGATCAAATATGGAAGCTAGGTTTTGGGGATTTCTTGGTGAGGAAGAAGGAGATGTTGAGTTGTGAGGAAGTTAGGGTTAGGGTGAGTATATGAGGAAGTAAGAGGAAAAAGTCAAGGAAAATTCAATGACGTCTTAAGACGCGATTCACTTGAAATCTCGCGTAAAATCCAATTACGAACTCGGAAATTCTAAATTCGACACGGGAAATTTAATTCTAAACTAAAACTAAATTTCGCTGAAAAGTATCCGCAAGATATTTTTACTATAAAAATAGGGTACATTTGCGGGTGTTACAATCACCCCACCTTTTTAAAAAGTTTCGCCCTCAAAACTTGAGCGAAAGAAAGATAGCTTAATCGAATAGGCTTGGATTTTTTACGCATAGAAGCTTCCGTTTCCCAAGTCTCTTCTTCGACATTGGCACATCTCCACAAGATTTTCACTAAAGGAACCACTTTACTTCTCAACTTCTTATCCTTGCGATCTAGGATGCGGATCGGCTTCTCTTCAAAGGACAAATTCGGTTCAAGCTCGGGCATTTCCTTTTGAAAGACATGGCTTGGATCACTAACATACTTTCTCAATTGAGAAACATGGAATACATCATGAACCTTAGCCAATTTCGGGGGCAAATCCAACTTGTAAGCAACGACACCAATCCTTTTCACAATATCAAAGGGTCCAATGTATTTCGGGCTCAATTTACCCTTAACACCAAACCTTTTAACACCCTTCATTGGAGATACTTTCAAGAACACTTTATCTCCAACTTCAAATTCTAACGGTCTTCTTCGGATATCGGCATAAGACTTTTGACGGTCTTGAGCGGCTTTCATTCTATCACGAATGACCTTCACATGATCAATGGTCTCAACAAGAACATTGGGGCCTAAGTCACGAACATCACTCAATTGATTCCAACATATAGGACTTCGACATTTTCTTCAATAGAGAGCTTCATAAGGAGCAATCTTGATCGAGGCATGATAACTATTGTTGTAAGAAAACTCCACCAACGGTAGACTCTTTTCCCAACTAGATTGGAAGTCGAGTGCACAAGCCCTAAGCAAGTCTTCTAAAGTCTGAATAGTCCTCTCGGTCTGACCATCGGTAGCGGCATGAAATGCGGTACTCATCAACAATTTACTACCCATGGCTTCTTGTAAAGCCTTCCAAAATCTCGAACAAAACCTCGGATCTCGGTCGGATATGATCTCCTTGGGAACACCATGGTATCTAACAATCTCATCAACATAGGCTTTCGCTAGTCGATCTAAACTCCAAGTCTCTTTGATCGGAATGAATCTAGCACACTTGGTCAAGCGATCAACAACAACCCAAACGGCATCTTTACTTCCAACGGTCCTTGGCAAAGCCATAAAACAATCCATAGAAATAGATTCCCATTCCCATAGTGGAATATCCAACGGTTGTAGCAATCCACCGGGCCTCCTGTGTTCAATTTTCACTTGTTGGCAAGTAAGACATCTTCCAACATAAGACACAACATCACCCTTTAGATTCGGCCACCAAAACTGTAGCTTCAAATCTTTATACATCTTATCACCTCCGGGGTGAATAGAATAAGGGGAAAGGTGAGCTTCATCAAGAAATCGCTTTCTCAATTCAAGAGCATTAGGCACAAACAAACGGCCATGGAATCGAAGAACACCATTATCATCAAATTTGAAATTTGAAGCTTTACCTTCAAGGAGCTTGGCTTGAATAGACTTGTAGGTAAGATCATCAACTTGGTTTTCGCGGATCTCACGGAGAAAAACAGGTTCGGCAGTCATAGCACCAACATAAAAAAATCCACGATCCACAAACTCTAACCTCAACTTTCAAAACTTGCCACAAAGATCATCGGGTAATACCCGCATAGCATTCAATGCATGAGAAGCTTTCTTACTAAGAGCATCGGCAACAACATTAGCCTTCCCTTCATGGTACAATAACTTAAAATCATAATCATTCACCAATTCCAACCATCTTCTTTGTCTCATATTCAACTCTTTTTGAGTAAATATGTACTTCAAACTTTTGTGATCGGTGAATATACGACAATGAACTCCAATAAGATAGTGTCTCCACACTTTCAAAGCATGAACAACGGCGGCCAATTCCAAATCATGAGTAGGATAGTTCACTTCATGAACTCTCAACTGTCTCGAAGCATAAGCAACCACTTTCCTACTTTACATAAGAACACAACCCAAACCCATCTTGGAAGCATCACAATAGACATCAAACTCTACACCATCTTCAGGCAAAGTCAACACCGGAGCGATAGTTAACCTTTTCTTTAACTCTTGAAACGCGGCTTCACAAGCTTCATTCCATAGGAACTTGGTTTCCTTCTTCAACAACTGGGTCATCGGTCTATCAAGCTTAGAGAAATCCTTGACAAATATACGGTAATAACCAGCTAAACCAAGAAAACTTCGAATTTCTCTAATATCGGTCGGACTCTTCCAATCAACAACGGCCTCAACTTTCGAAGGATCCACCATTACACCCTCTTTAGAAATCACATGCCCAAGAAAGTACACCTGAGGTAACCAAAATTCACACTTGGAGAATTTAGCAAACCACTTCTGACGACGAAGAACACCCAAAATAGTCCTTAGATGAATAGCATGCTCTTCTTCAGACTTGGAGAAAATAAGAATATCGTCAATGAACACCACCACACACTTCTCAAGATACTCACTAAATGTGAGGTTCATTTGGTCCATGAAAATAGCGGGAGCATTTGTCAATCCAAATGGCATCACCTTGAACTCATAATGACCATACCTTGTACTAAAAGCGGTCTTCGGAATATCAACATCACGAACGGGAATTTGGTGATAACCGGATCTCAAATCAATCTTGGAAAAAGTAGAAGCACCCTTTAGTTGATCAAACAAATCTTCAATTCTTGGTAAAGGATACCTATTCTTGATTGTAATCCGATTAAATTCACGATAATCAATACAAAGCCTCATGGGACCATCTTTCTTCTTCACAAAGAGAACGGGAGCACCCCAAGGCGAGGCACTTGGTCGAATAAAACCCTTCTCAATCATATCATCAAGTTGCTTCCTTAATTCTTTCAACTCGGTTGGAGCCATACGGTAAGGAGCTTTGGCTATGGGTCCAGAACCAGGTACAAGGTCAATAGCGAATTCAACATCACGCTCGGGAGGAATCCCGGGCAAGTCTTCGGGGAATACATCAACGAATTCACGAACTATAGGCACATCTTCAATATTTGGCAAAGAGGTAGTTGAAGAAGTCACAATACACAAGTATGTTTGGTGACCCTTTCTTACCATACTTACCAATTTCATTGCGGAAATCAAAGACACAGCTTTTCGTGGATGAGATCCCTTATAGGTTATTCTAACTCCTAAAGGACTCTTTAAATAAATCTTTTGATCACGACACTCGAACCTAGCATGGTACAATGCTAACCAATCAATGCCTAGAATTATATCGAACTCTCCTAGAGGGAACTTAAGGAGATTAGCGGGA
This sequence comes from Heliosperma pusillum, assembly GCA_022085475.1. Classification (NCBI taxonomy): domain Eukaryota; kingdom Viridiplantae; phylum Streptophyta; class Magnoliopsida; order Caryophyllales; family Caryophyllaceae; genus Heliosperma; species Heliosperma pusillum. The sequence goes on from JAIUZE010066455.1 coordinate 11,729, forward strand.
AAGATAGAACCCGCAATAGATATTGGGACATTAGGATAAAGAGTAGAACAAGAGATAATATCTCCGGATGGTAAGGATATGGGAGTATCCTCACTAGAAGTAGGCTCGATAGATAATTTATTAGCATAAGTCGAAGACACAAAGGACATAGAAGCACCGGTATCAAAAAGAATAAGACACGGTTGCTCTAAGATTGAGAACATACCCGTAATGATCTCCGGATGAGCATCGGCTTCGGCACGGCTCATAACAAAGATAGAACCCTTAGGTTTAGCAATTGAAGGGGGCAACTTTCGATCGGGGCAATCATCATAACGGTGACTCGTCTTTTGGCAAAAGAAGCAAACATAGGGTCGGTTGAAACATGCCACACCGGGGTGGTGTGGAAGTCTACAACGGTTGCAAAAGCGACCTTGAGCTTGAGCTTGAGGAGCATAAGGCCTATGAGCCACATTAGAAGAAGCTCGGGGAATGAAAGGAGCGGGAGCTCTTGCATTTTCATTTGAAGGAGGATTTAATCTCCTCTTGTTAGCATAAAAGTTACAGGAAGACGGAGTAAATGGTCTCTTCCCATGGATATTTGGCCTAGGAGTGAAAGTAGGAGAGGGATTATTCATCATAGCTTCATCCCTAATGGCCTTCATGAAATTCTCGGCCCATAAAGCATCATCATATAAATCCCCAAAGGAAGTAGTATTCCTCCTCACTTTACTTTGAAGTAACGCACTCAGCTTGTTGCGGTAGTAGAAAGCTCGGTCCTCGTCATCTCTGATAAGCCTCGGAGCAAAATGAGCAAGCTTGTTGAACTCCGTAGTGAAGTCTTGTGCCGACAAGTTACCTTGCTTGAAGTCAATAAACTCCTTCAGCCTTTGTTGCTTAAGCTCCTTAGGATAGAATCGACCTTCCACTAGAGCTTTAAAACAAGCTCAATTGAAATCATCTTCAAGAGTAGCGGTGGCACTAGTAATAGCCCACCAATTATCTGCTTCCCTTACAAGGAAGTGTTTTGCGATCCTCACCTTGTCCTCTTCACGGACTTGGTATAGATCAAATTGCTTCTCCATCTCTCGAAAACATTCCGATAGCTCGGTAGGGTCCGGCTCTCCACCGTAAGGTATAATCTTACTCCTAGCTATTTGACCAGCTACCCAAGCGTAGCCTCCTTGATGATGATCTTCTCTTCGAGGGGGAACTTGGTTGGCTTGATCTAAAGTCACATCTTGTTGATTTTTCAACACTTGCGTAAGAGCTTCCAGCATAACATTCTCTACTACTCGAGGTCTAACCATCTTCATAAGAAACAAAAACAAATTAAGTTACTCCAATCAATTAGCATAAAAAAATAGACTACCAAGTAAAGTCCTTAACTTCTACCCATCTCTCATTTATTATTTCAAGGTCAAGTAGTTTAAGTTCAGGGTTCACGTGTGTGCGTCGGGAGCGATAAAGCTCTGATACCAACTGTGACAACCCTCGCGAATGCGGAAATAAAACATACAAGCATGTGATTTAATTAGCGGAAATACGGTGTTTTTAAAACTTTTTACATGCAAATAAAAAATACGAGGAGTGTCTAATATTAAAAACCAAATACAAAATACTACGGACGTAGTCTCTCAAAATGTTAACAAAAGACAAGTTATTTAGAAACTAGCTAAGAATCGTCAAGAGGTGTTTCATCCAGGGACAACGCCCGCTAGCTCACACCCGAACCCAAAATACCAAGCAAAATGCCATCCAATCAAGCAACATGTTCATCCATGAAAAACTTGAACGCCACAATCAGTGGGGAGTAACTCGGGTTCTCCCAGCCATATTACATTAAACGTACATAAAAGGAAATACAAAAGTAGAAGCATGCATATATAGATATACATGTGAAATCCGATAAGGATAGATAGTTAATTCAATAAATAATGATAAGAGCATACGGAATACAAATCCGAAACCATCATATTACACAAAGACTCGGGGAAGACACTCGTAGGCAACCGAATACGCTTACTATGGCTTGCATCTCACCGTTAGCGGTATAAGTTTGATAAGATTGAGACTCGACAAACAAACCATGCCAAGTCATGCAATAATCACAAATAATCCATCATATTATCATCCAATCAAACATACAATACGTTGACGACATCTCTCACGGTAAATGCCACGCACTAGCACCATGTACAAACTGTATGATTAAAAATGCATCCACGGGATAAACATTTCCCTGAACGCATACACGATTCAATTCATTTCGTATATGTAGACTAATTTTCTCCCGGTAGAACGACGATATAAATACGCGGTGCTAGTCTAAATCTGGCCAGACTCCCGAAATCACATTTTCCGGTTCGACATGCGATAAACATTTCGCATCCAAGACTCGGTCAATCATAGAAGGCGAGTACCCCAAATTCGGTCGACATTCACGAAAGAGGCGGAAAAGAGCACAAGCATCATACAAGCGTTCGCCTCCCAACAACGTTGTCATATGCCTACTAACACATGCAATTAAGCAGTAAGGATACATCCCCGTTCCGACATTCCAGCCTTACGAACGTGGAGGTAGCCAAGGGAATGAGAGCACAAAGCACATGGAAAATTAGTGCTCAAAGCGTAACATTTGTAAAAATCGACTCAAAGTGGGACATACCAAAAACCGTCACAAAACATGCGAGACAAGCGAATGGAACATCATATATTCAAAACATTAACATTTTAAGTCATTACGTAAATTTATACGATAAATGAACCAGCGGAAATATTATAAATGAAAACGTAAATACGAATTTCAAGGAAACTCCAGCAGGGTGCCAGCCGGTCAGGTGGACCGGCTGCCGGCCACCCAGCTGATACCAAATATCATATGAAAAACCAACATGAAAGAGCAGTGTGTCCCAGCCGGTCCGGTGGACCGGCTGCCGGCTACCCGGCTGGGACCAGAGGTATATGAAAATATGAAGTCAAATATGGTGTGTCTCAGCCGGTCGGCCAGCTGAGATCAATTTCATGCATCAAAATATTACGTAACATACACAATATACGGCCACTGCCCCAGCCGGTCCGCCGGCTGGGGTCCAATATGCACGAAATCAACAATATTCACCAAGGATCAATATTCAACCATCATCAACTATTATCATAAATTATCAATTCTCATATCAATTCTAAACAAACAACAAGTATCATCATCAACACAATTTCTAAGCTTACTAATCGTATTCTAAATACGATTCCAAACATAGAAAACACGTAAAACACGTAAATGATATCGAGTAACCCTTCACCGTTACCTTTTCGCGTCTTCACTCCGCGTCAATGTCCTCTTTAATCAAGAAGTAGTCTTTGTCGGGATCTTGGAGGTCACCACCTACAAATAGTTAATAAAAGATGAATATAATTCACCTTGAGAAAGACGGATAATTTGAAAAGCGAGAAAGACGGTAATTTTACTACTAATACGGATAGAGGACGATGAGAAGGGAAGAATGAGACGAACCTAGGTGAATTTGAGCGAGAAATGAAAGAGTAGCGACGATTCTAAGGTGGATCAAATATGAAAGCTAGGTTTTGGGGATTTCTTGGTGAGGAAGAAGGAGATGTTGAGTTGTGAGGAAGTTAGGGTTAGGGTGAGTATATGAGGGAGTAAGTGGAAAAAGTCAAGGAAATGTCACTGACGTCTTAAGACGTGATTCACTTGAAATCTCGCGTAAAATCCAAATACGAACTCGAAAATTCTAAATTCGACACGGGAAATTTAATTCTAAAATAAAACTAAATTTCGCTGAAAAGTATCCGCAAAATATTTTTATTATAAAAATAGGGTACATTTGCGGGTGTTACACAATATCTCCTTAATCATGTCAAATGCTTTTTGGGAGTCTCTCAAAACTCAACCAAACTTGCGGAAATCTTGATCAAATTATGCCATAAGCCATGACAAACCGAGGTATGCATTCCAATCTCGCTTTAATCACTTATATTTGATTTATTTTGATTTTGAATTTAGGGTTTCCTTCCCCAAGTAACTTGAAAACTAGGGATTATTGCTCCATTTGATTTGTATGAAAGAAATGGACTTTAGGAATGAACTATTGGTCTTCTTAGGAACATAACCATGTACTTGTATTTCGCTTTCGTCGAGGTTTGAACAAAATGAGACGGATACTCACTAACTCGAAAACCGCTTTGGAAACCCCCTTAGGGTAGCTCATTTTGGATGAAACTTGGTGTTATGGATCCCTTGTGTAATGGGTAAACCTGTTATAGCATTAGATTTTCAGTTTGCGACGGTCTCTGCATGACGCTTTTCTAGGGCATAACCGCTATTATAGCGAAATGCTGTCGAATTTTTGACTCAAACTCATAGTTAGGCTTTGAATTTAGACTTGAGTTGACCCCTACCCTACGTGTGTAGTCGGTTTTTCGAAAGAAAGGTCAAAGAAGACCAGAAAACTTCTTGAAAACGACTTGAAACGTCTTAAAATGTGCTTGACGTGTTTGAAACCGCTGAGGATTTGCACGAAATGTTTAAAATGCGCAGGTGACATTCCTTCTATGTCCGGGAGGATTCCCATGGACATAGATCTTGAGCCTTCTTCTTCCCGTGTGGCAGAAGATATACCACCAGCCGAGGTGGTGCAGAAGACCGGAGCGGCTGAGGATGGGGTTCCGAGCAGGATCACCACGGAACGAGGTGGACATCACTTGGCGGGCGCACCTGAGTGGGCTAAGAAATGGGATTGTAGACATCTCATTTGGGTAGCAGAGAGCCACCTGTCTTACAGGACGACACGAAGCATGGTAAGCCTTTGTGTGGATTTTGTGTCTTCCATATCCGGTTGCCATTTTTTTTTTGAAATGTAAAATGCTAACTGATTTTATTGATTGGAATTGCAGGAGGCCGGGAACATGAGGTCCTTTTCCGGCTACACGACCATAATAGAGGCGTATGAGAACTTGACCGAGGAGGAGAAGGCCCTTATTGAGGAAGGAGCCTTCAGAGAGTTGGTCCGGTGTTGGAGGTCAATTAAGGCGATGAAGATTCGGGCTAACCTTTGCCTGATTCGAGCCTTCTTGGACCGTTACTGGGACACGATTTTGACCTTCCATATGCCTTTTGGGGAGGTCGGAGTCACCTTGGAGGATTACAACATGATTTATGGCTTGCCATATGGAGAGGAGAGCTTGGAGTGGCCGTCAGTGGCCATGGGGGGTGACTCGTAGGAGGCGAGACGGCTGATTGGTTGGAACTTGCCGGCATGGGTGGCTGCTGTACCTGGGTTCGTACCGAGCTCTTACGTTAGAAACTTCTTTGCGGGTAGGACTCCGACAAGAGTAAGGATAGGTGGATAGATGGTGGCTCCTCCTCCTTGTACTGCTGCGCAGAGGGCTCGACTTTGGTTGTGGTGGTTCTTGTCTTCGATTTAGTTTGGACACGAGGGGGAGAGGCTATCAACAAAGCTTCTTACTTTCCTTTCTGACCTGAGTAGCCTAGGTCGCTGGGACTGGCCTGGGTTTCTCCTATCTTTGCGGTCCTTACTTGCTACATAAGGGCCATGGTTAGGCCGGAGCTGACGGAGAAGGGGACTTCTCCTTCTACCGTCGGACCTGGACTCTTGTTGTAGGTATGAACCTTCTTTTTTGTACCTGGACTCTCGTGAGGTTTTCACTGTCCCCATCGACCCTCCAGTGTCAATTTTTAGGGAGCCTTCTGACGCTGAGAGATAGGCTGACCTGGCTAGTGTGAGTGGAGACGCCCTCCTTCTTTCTGACGAGGATTACCCAGGGTTCGTTCGTCGAAGATTGGCGTAATGGCCGATCGTGGTATGCATTGTGTACTTCTTGTTATAGTGAATTTTGAGAAATGATAAGTCGCTTGTTGATGAAACATTTGATTTTTGCAGGAGATCGAGGTAGCGGGCGTCGAGCCCCCAGCTTACCCCGCGGTACTTAAGTACACAGACGCGGATGGCTCCACAACGATTTTAGAGCTTCATGAGTTCAACGCGGCGGTGATAGATGCTTGCTTAGAGGAGTGGGATCACCTCGTGAAGAGGGCGAGCTTCTAATCCATGACCATCCTTGTTGCATAGGAATACATTTGTTTTAACTTTGATTTGTATTTGAATGTAGGTGGCCCAGTCTCGGCATGTTGAGCTGTGGAGGGTGGCCAATAGGTTGCGGGCTACAGCCGTTAAGGCACTCGCAGGTGGCTGGGACGGACAGGTAGGAACCTATCATTCCCTTTTCATTTATTGTCGTTGTTGTATTTTTGAAATGAAATGACTGACTATAATGAGGCATATCTTTCGCAGAGAGCCTTGGAGCATGAGCTGGTAGAGTCTCGGGTGGAGACAACGGAGTCTCGAGAGGAGATAGCCCGTTTGCTGAGGAAGCTGAAGGCCCGGGATGCAGAGATTGCCGCCCTCGAGATTCTAGCTGGGCTTACTGGCGATGAGGAGTACCCGCCTTTGTTTTGTTTGTAGACTTTGGATATTTTGAACTTTGTTTTGAATTTGTTATGCATTTGGATTTGTTTTCGGGCAAGAGCCATGGGTTTTGGATTTGATTTTTAGGGCGAGAATCCCCAGTCTTGTATATATATTCCCTTTGTTGGCTGTGTTATGACGGCCTGAGTGCCTTTGCTGGAAGATATCTTATGTCCCTGCAAGTTAGCTTAAAGGCAGGTTCGGTAGCTGACGGTTTCTGCCGTCATGCTGCTGGAATTTACATAGAATTCACATAAATTACCTGCAGTATATAGCAAATAATCTACTCAAACTTTTACATGTGATGTATCGGTAGCCTAAACTAGCGCGAAATGAGTGCCTGAATATGACAAAATTGCGAAAAAATGTATGAAAATATAAAAAATATGACCGACAATGGGGAGGGTTACCCCTTAAAAAAAAGAAAAGAAAAGAAATATATAAGTTTAGAAAAAAAAATGGAAATGAGAATATTTTCCTAAAAAAGAAAAGAACAGAAAATGAATAAGTATGCGTAATTGACGAATATGTCGATTATCGTCAAGAAAACCGAAGTCGGCTAGGATTAGGAAATCCAAAAACCTTGGTAACTCGGCATATTTTTCGAACCCATATCCTATAGGAATGGGGAATCATAGACGAGCACGAATTAGGAAGGTGCGCAGGCTGGAAATTTTGAGAAAGGGCTTGAGGAAGAGGCGCAGCAAGATCAATGACTCTTCGAAAGGGCGCAGCTATTGCTGCGTCATTTTCCAGGCTGAACAGACTCCGGTTAAAATTACGAAAAAAGACGAATAGTATATATAGCGAAATCGGTTGAAGATTTTATTCATACAATTCCTCCAATAATCCGTCTCTCACATCAAAAAATTATAATGTAACACCCGCAAAAGTACCCTATTTTTATATTAAAAATATTATACGGATACTTTTCAGCGAAATTTAGTTTTAGTCTAGAAGTTAATTTTCCGTGTCGAATTTAGCAAATCCGAGTTCGTTTTCCGACTTTACTCGAAATTCCGAGCGAGTTACGTCTTAAGGCGTTTATGGGCTTTTTTCCAGGTTTTCCACTTACTCCCTTATACTCCCTTAAACCCTAACTCCCTCATTTTCCACTTACTCCTTCCTCACCAAGTAACCACCAAAACCTAAGCTCCATTCTTGATCAAGCTTAAGATCATCGCTACTCCTTTGTTCCTTGTTCAAATTCGCTAAATTTCGTCTCATTCTTTCCCTCTCATCGTCCTCTATCTTAATTGGTAATAAAATTATCGTCTTTCTCACGTTTCAATTTATCCGTCTTTCTCAAAGGTGAATTATATTCATCTTTTGTTGTCTAATTGGAGGTGGTGACCTCCAAGACCTCGACAAAGACTACTACTTAGTAGAGCATGACCTAGACGAGGATTGAAGACGCGAAAAGGTAACGGTGAAGGGTTACTCGATATCATTACGTGTTTTAATGTGTTTTCTATGTTAGTAATCGTATTTAGAATAGGATTAGTATTCATAGAATTGTGTTTGTTGATGATGGTTATCGTTTGTTGAAAATGGTTAATGTTAGATGATAATAGTTGATATGTGTTGATGAATATGGATGATTCTTAGTGAAGTTTGATGAATTTCGTGTACTTTTGGTCCCAGCCGGCCGACCGGCCGCCGGTCAACTAACCGGCTGAGAAGTGGCTGATGTGAAATTGGAGTTACGTGATAATTTTGGTGTTATGAAGGTCTCAACCGGCCGACCGGCAGCCGGTCAGCCGACCGACTGAGACACATCCTATATTTTCTTCCTTTCTCATATGATATACGGTCCAGCCGGGTTGCCGGCAGCCGGTCCACTTGACCGGCTGGATCATGCTGTATATTGGTTGATTTTCAAATGTTACATTGGTGCCAACCCGGTAGCCGGCAGCCGGTCCCCCTGACCGGCGGGCACACGCTGCCATTCTTATAAATTTACGTAATGACTTTAAATATTCATGTTTAAAATATATGATGTTCCATTCGCTTGTATCGCATGTTTTGTCACGGTTTTTCAAATATCCCACCTTGAGTCGGTTTTACATTTGTTATGATTTGAGCACTAATTGTTAAGTGCTTTGAACTCTCATTCCCCGGCTACCTCCTCGCTCGTAAGGCTGGAATGTCGGAACGAGGAGTATATCCTTACTGCTTAATTGCATGTTTTAGTGGGCATATGACGACGTTGTTGGGAGGCGAACGCTTTGCGTTGATCGACCCGGCCGTCAAATGTTGTATACTTGCGAGGTGGTGTCATTGCATGTAGCGTACCGCTTGTTTATGATGCTTGTGCTCTTTTCCGCCTCTTTCGTGAAGGTTGACCGAATTTGGGGTACTCGGCTTCTATGGTTGACCGAGTCTTGGATGCGAAATGTTTATCGCATGTCGAATCGGAAAATGTGATTCCGAGAGTCCGTGCAGGTTTAGACCAGGGCCGTATTATTATCGTCGTTCTACCAGGAGGAAATTAGTCTACATATACGAAATGTTAATCGTGTATGCGTTCAGGGAAATGTTTATCCCGTGGATGCGATTTTAATCATACTTGCCATGTACACGATGCTAGTGCTTGTCATTTACCGTGAGAGATGTTGTCAATGTATTCGTACGTTTGGATGGATGATTATATGATTGATTATTGGTGATCTTTGGATGACTTGGCATGTTTTGTTTGTCGAGGCTCAATCTTATCAAGCTTATGCCACTAACGGTGAGATGCAAGCCCTAGTGAGTGTATGGTTGCCTAAGAGTGTCTTCCCCGAATCTATCTATAATATGATGGTTACGGTTTTGTACTTCATGCACCTATATATTTATATATTGAATTGCCTATTTATCCTTCGCGTATTTCACATGTATATTTGTATTTGCATGCTTCTACTTATGTATTCCCGTTTTAGTATATTATTTGTGATATGGCTGGGAGAACCCGGAGTTACTCCTCACTGACTGTGGCGTTCATGTTTTTTATGGATGAACAGGTTGCTTGCTTGGATGGATTTTGCTTGTTGTATTTTGGGTTCGGGTGTGAGCTAGCGGGCGTTGGCCTTGACGATTCACCCCTAGACGTTTCTTAGCTAGTTGCTAAACAACTTTGATATTTGATAACATTTTGAGAGACTTTGTCTCTTTGTAGTATATTCTATTTTAGTTTGTATTTCTTTGACATTCCTCGTATTTCTATCTTGGCATGTAAAAAGTTTTAAAAACACCTTATTTTCCGTTTTATAAATCACATGCTTGTTATGTATTATTTCCGCTATCGCGAGGGTTGTCACATACAGTCTCAAACATGTTTCAATAATGGATGCCCTTGAAAACCATCTCAAAGAATGGGCAAATGAGTTTACTCATGTTGAGAAACATGACATGGGTGCCTACAATCTAAGGACAATCTTGAGTTTAAAATTGCTGAAAGTTGTAAGGCCCTTCTTAGATGCTTGCCTTTAGTACTGGGACTCAGATTTACATGTATTTGCTTTTCCGGAAGGCGATATTTTTCCTTTCCCGGAAGAAATAGCCGTCATTGGGGGATGGGACCCAGAAGATGCTCCAGTTATACCCCTTAACTCCCAAGGGTATAAGAATAAATTCAGGGATCTTCTTGGATTAATTGAAGCAGAGGTAGACCGCTATGTTACCTCAAAAGGCGTCCATATGCATGATTTTATGGAGCAATTCATAAATAGGGAACACCCTTCTTTATCGTATGTTGCGAGGCGCAGGGCCTTTGGATTCTGTCTTCTGCATGGTTATATCTTCCAAGGGCATATTGACAAGGAGATGAGGGGAGACCCTCTTTTCTTGAGTTTGGTGGAGCAAATGGAGCTGCGCCAGAGCCCATCTTGCCTTTGTTAAGCAGAGATTATCCTTGGCCTTGATAGCATAAAGGATAATCGAGAGCTCCCATATTTGGGGAGTCCTATTGTCACTGGGTCATCATCTTTGGACCCAACTCGGTCACTTCGCATTCCTGGCTTGGAGTTTATGGTATGCATTTTTCCGGAGAGACTGGTAAGGCAAGTGGGCCTTAAGCAGAGGATCCCGAAACTTGATATTGTTCCCCAGACCGTCTTGGCTCATACTGCAAAATCATGTAGGAAGTGGGCCGCCAGATGGGTGAAAAGGAATTTGTGGTTCATACCCTTTCTTGTTGGCTCCCTATGAGTATCTGACTCATATCTGCGATGGAGGAAAGCTAGTACTCCAGAAGAGCGCGAGAAACTAAGGAAGCGGTAAAGAGAATGAAGTCCAAATATCTGACTAAAGACGAGGAGGAAGCCGGGTTCCTAGTCATGCATCCAACAAAGAGGTCGAGGACTAATCCTGCTGCAAGGGTGGTGATAGATAGACACGGTAAGGCTAGACCTCAAGAAAGACCGTTGGTGATGAGGTCTGAGCTCACGCAGGAGCGCCTTGCTCGCGGTCGAGATAGAAAGTGTGAGAAAGGTAACAAAGGCAAGGGGAATATGAAGAAAAGCCTTAGTCAGTTTTATTATTTAGTATTATTATTATGGTGTAATAAATGGTGGGATTTTTAAGAATCCTAGCCTTATCTTTTTGTTTCAGTATTTCTTCATATGTATGAAATATTATTATTATTTTTGAATAATGAATAAAGATTGAGTTAGTTAAGAATCTAATGAGTTTTTCTTTCTTTATTATTCTTAGTCAAATTTCAAATGCAAATGTCCTTCTATTCACATTTCAAAAATAATAGCGTGGTTAAATCCTGTGAAGGATTGCATACGTATTCATTAGAAAAAATGAAATCAAACTCTGCGCGTAGTTCGAGAAAATGTAAAAGAATAATTGTTCAAAGTAAGAGCTTGTAATGAACTTAGAAAAAAGGGTTACTCCGGAAAGAAAAACAATTTGATTTATTTGATGACATGAGGATTATCCTAATGTCAGAATACAAGAGCATAGCGACATTAAAATTCATCTGGCCTGGGGCCGGTTTTATTCCGTGTTGCATGAGCGGCACTAAAGGTTGCGCGAGGCGCAGTTTCCTAGTGCATGCTAAGGGTAGTACCGTTTCAACTGGTCTAGGTTGGTAGGGTTAGCAAATTCATTCTTGTGTAGGTCTATGATTCTAACTGAACTCCCTGAGAATTGGATTTGACTAAGAAAGGTCCAGCCTAGTTAAGTTTGAACTTTCCTCGTGGATCGACGGGTAAGAGAGCCCTGACTGATTTGAGCACTAAATCCCCTTCTTTGATGTTTCTGGATTTAACTCATTTGTTAAATGCTCATTTGATACTTGTTTGGTATGTCTGTACATTGTGTAATGCACGTAGTTTTCGTTCGTCCAACAGGACGAGTTCATTATACCTATCCCTCTTCCAAATAGCTTCCGGGATTTGACTTTCTAAGAGAATACGCAGATATGGGATCTCCAGCTCTACAGGTTGTACATTTTCCATTCCATAGGTTAGATAGAAAGGAGTGGCCCTAGTGGGTGTCCTAACTGAAGTGCGATAACCCCACAAGGCGAAGGGTATCTTGTTTGGCCAGTCACAGTAATTGTCGATCATTTTCTAGAGGATTGTGATGACGTTTTTATTAGCTGCCTCTACCGCGCCATTAGTTTGACGTTGGTAAGGCGAGGAATGATGATGCTTGATCTTGTATTTGGCTAGCATTTGCTCAGTCTCAGCTTGGAAGTGTGATCCATTATCACTAATGATTTCATGCGGGCAACCATATTGACAGATGATATTGGTTTGTATATACTTTGCCACATTTTTAGCAGTAAGACTAGTGTAGGATGATGCTTCAACCCATTTGGTGAAATAGCCGATAGCTACCAAAATGAAACAGTGACCTCCGGTTCCAGCTGGAGTGATATTTCCAATGATGTCGATTCCCCAAGTAGAAAATGGCCAAGGAGAGGTCATGGTGTGAAGCAACGAGGGAGCAACATGCTAAACATTCCCAAAGATTTGGCAATTAATGCATTGTCTGACGTATTTAATACACTCTGACTCCATAGTCGTCTAGTAATATCCTAGACGTGTTATCTTCTTTGTCATCATGGGCCCGCTCATGTGAGGACCGCATTCTCCGTCATGAACTTCTTCCATTACTTTTTGCGCCTGTGAACGATCAAGGCAACGCAAGATGACACCAAGAGGTGTTCTTTTGTACAATGTCCCTTGCATAAGGAGGTTTTGGGAGGCTAATAACCGTATGGCGCTTTGTCCCCTCTTATATATCTCTGGTGGGTATGTACCGTTGAGCTTGAAGTTTAGAATGGCTTGAAACCAGGGTTCCTTGGGATTGTCTTCTTCGTTTGTGTGTTGGTACACATAGGCTGGTTCTGACCGTCGTTTGATACATGAAGGCATTTCGATCATGTGGTCTGGCACGTTGATCAAGGCTGCAAGTTTCGCAAGAGCATCTGCCAATTGATTCTCTTCACGAGGTAGATGTAAATAATTCACTTGATCAAAGAATTGTGTAACTTGATATATTCTGGCCCGATAGGGTGCTAGGCTTTCACTCCGAATTTTCCATGATCCCATGACATGGTTTATTATAAAGGAGGAGTCTCCATGAACGCAAATATTCGTAATGCCTAGACTAACTTTCGCTTGTAAATCAATCAGGCAAGCTTCGTATTCTGTCGCGTTATTTGTAACCTCCAAGTCGAGTTCGACAGATATTGGTGTATGCTCGCCTTCAGGAGAAATGAGAAATACTCCAACTCCGAATCCTCTTAAATTCAACGCACCATCAAAGTATAGGTCTCAGAAGTCTACACAATTTTGAAATATATCCTCGTCTGGAAATGACTACGTGTCTATTGCCTGGGTATCGTTGATAGAATTGTCTGCGAAAAACTCAGCAACGGCAAGTCCTTTTATGACTTTCATAGGTACATATTTGAGATCGAACTCTGAGAGCATTAAGGTCCATCATGCTAGTCGTCAGTTGAGGATGGGATTCTCGAAGAGGTATTTGATGGGGTCCATTTTGGATTACACCTTAACCGAGTAGCTAAGCATGTAATTAATGAAGTAGCTTCTTTGTTGCCCACACAAGAGCGAGGCATGTCTTTTTGAGAGGTGTGTATTTTCACTCATATTATAAGAACTTCTTACTAAGGTAGTGGAGTGTAAACTACTAAGGTTTACAAGTTTTGAGGAATGCTTGACTAGATTCACTTCAGCTGAAAACAACTCAAGTAGAAATGGAGGCTGTTTTAGAGAGATTGGTTTATATTAACTAAAGTTCAAGGGATATGACTTAGAGAAACTCCCCTACAACAAGGCACAAGAGAAGGGACTCAAAGACTAGTTTTGAGACAGGTTTAAAGTGTTACAGCAAAGCACAAACACCCTAGACTAGACTCAAACAGCAAGCAAGTTAACCACAGCAAGGCACAAATATAACTTGACTCACAAAGCAAGACACTGATCAAACACCTTGTAGATGTATCAGGCTTGACTCAAACTACAGCTCTTAGCACAAGTTTGAAGGATTTGAGGGATTTCTCAAAGTTTAATTCATTCATAAAGTCTGACTTTTCAACAACATACAAAGACCTCCTTATATAGGGAGGCTGATATCTTGTGAACCATTGGATGTATATATCATCCAAGGGCCAGCTTAGGATCTAAACTACTACAACTGACACTAATTAAGAGCCTTACAATAGGACGAGCTCAACAACTATAAAGTACAGACACAAAACACAAAGAACAGACTGAACAAAAAGCAAATAAAGCAGTTTTGGAGTTTTCCTGAAATGGAAACATGTTGTTCTTGTTGTCTTGTTGCTTTGCCTGGATGTGTTGCTGCTCCTTGGGACTCTCTACTCTTATTAGAACTTAGATAAGACCTGCCTTGGACGAGGACAAGTTGACTTAAGCAAAAGGAAGCCACAATCTAACTTGTACCTTCTCTGTTTTTAATGTTTACTGGACTCTAGCTTGGGGTGCTTGTTACTTGTGTTTTTACTAGACTTCAAGAGGGGTTATCCTGGACAAACTTGTAGCTTGGGGGGTTGGCTTGATGGTAGGCCATGGTGGGGGTGGTTGAGATGCCCTGGTGTACCTCCTTGGTGCAGGGTTTGCTGATGGGTATGCCTGGTTCTGAATTGCATTATTTCTGTCTTGTGTGGAAAATGTGGACTGAGTTGGGGCTTGATATGGCTTGCTGAGCCCTGGACTATCTTCCTCAATGTCTTGGCTTGGCCTGGCTTGAGTTTGGCTTGTCATGGCTTGTTGTTTGGACCTTGTGACTTGAGCTTCCATCTGAGGGGATCTTAGGGTCAGGCTTGTCTTGTTTGTGGCTTGATCATCAAGGCCCCTTGGGTGAGCTTCTGCTGTTGCCTCCCCAGGTTGAAAAGGGCTTGACCTCAAGCCTGTGTCTTCCTCCCCCTCAGAGTCTTCATAGAAGGGACTAAGATCTCCAACATTGAATGTTCCATGCACTGCATACTCTCCTGGTAGATCAATTCTGTAGGCATTAGGACCTATCTTCTCTATGACTTGAAAAGGACCATCTGCTCTTGGCTCTAGCTTATTCTTTCTCTTGGAAGGGAACCTTTCTTTCCTTAGGTTGATCCATACTAAGTCTCCTGGTGCAAAGTCTTGCTTGATCTTAGGAACCTTGGCATTCTTTTTGTATAGATCATTGGTCTTCTCAATTTGTTTTCTGACTGATTCATGGAGTTTTAGCATTTGTTCCACCCTTTTCTTGGCATCATAGTGGATCTCTGACCTGCACACATTAGACAAATTCAAAGGCATTAAGGGGTAGTACCATAGACCACTTCAAAGGGGGAGTGGCCTGTGGCTGCTGATGGAGCTCTATTGAAAGAGAACTCTGCTTGAGCTAGCTTTAAGTCCCAATCCTTGAGGGATCTGCTGACTATACACCTCAAGATCCTTCCCAAGGTCTTGTTTGTCACCTCAGTTTGTCCATCTGTTTGAGGATGATGGGAGGTACTAAACAACAACCTAGTGTTAAGCAGCTTCCACAATGTTCTCGAGAAATGACTCATAAACTTTGTGTCTCTGTCAGATACAATAGTTCTTGGAACTCCATGTAACCTCACCACCTCATCAAGGTATAGCTCTGCTACACTCACAGCATCCTCAGTTTTCTTACAAGCAATGAAATGTGCCATCTTACTGAACCTATCCACAACCACCATGATAGAATCTTTCCCTCATGTTGTCCTAGGCAATGCTACTATGAAATCCATGCTTACATCTTCCCAATGCCTACATGGGACAGGTAGGGGGGGTGTAAGGTCCTGCTTGAAAAGAACTCTTGGCCTTTTGACAAACTCCACACCTTTTGAGCACTATTTGGACCTCTCCCATCATCTTAGGCCAGTAGAATTGATCCTGCAATATGTCCACAGTTTTCTGAACCCCAAAGTGTCCTCCAAGGCCACTTCCATGCACTTCCTTGATCAATAGACTCCTATAAGACCCTCTGGGAACACAAAGCTTGTTTCCCTTGAACAGGAACCCATTTTGTAGAGTGTAGGGTGAATCAATGGTCTTTGTACCCTCCTTCTGTGCTAACCAATCTTCTGCAAAGTCTAGATCTTCTTGATACATGTCCTTCATGAACTCAAAGCCAAGAACCCTTTGCTCCATGGTTGATAGCAGAGTGTACCTCCTAGACAATGCATCAGCCACCACATTTTGTTTGCCCTCTTTGTATTTGCTAGAAAAGGTGAATGACTGGAGGAACTCCACCCACTTAGCATGCCTATGACTGAGCGTATGCTGTCCTCCTATGTACTTCAATGCCTCATGATCAGAGTGTAAGACAAAAGGCTTGGGCTTCAGGTAATGACTCCAATGCCTCAGAGCTCTGACAAGAGCGTAGAACTCTTTGTCATATGTAGAATAGCTCAGCTTAGCTCCACTTAGCTTCTCACTGAAGTAAGCTACATGTTTCTTCTCTTGGATAAGGACAACTCCAATTCCTACTCCACTTGCATCACACTCAATCTCAAATAGGCTGTTAAAGTCTGGCAACCTGAGGATAGGTGCACTGCACAAGAGTTTCTTCATGTGTTTGAAAGCCTGCAAAGCATTCTCAGTCCAAGTGAACTCTCCCTTCTTCATGCATTCAGTGAGGGGTGCTGCAATGGTGCTGAAATTCTTAATGAATCTTCTGTAGAAGGATGCTAAGCCATGGAATCCTCTTACTTCTGTGATATTCCTATGAATAGGCCAAGACTGAACTGCACTGCTCTTGTCTTGATCCACTGAAATGCCTCTACCAGACACCAGATATCCTAGTAACTTGACCTCCTCAGTCATAAAGGTGCATTTCTCAAGCTTCCCAAAGAGTTTACTCTCCTTAAGTATCTCAAACACAGCCTCAAGATGCCTCAAATGATCATCCTTGCTCTTGCTGTAGATGAGAATATCATCAAAGTATACCACCACAAATCTCCCTAGGCAAGGCCTAAGCACTTCTGTCATCAATCTCATGAAGGTACTTGGGGCATTTGACAGGCCAAAGGGCATGACAAGCCACTCATAAAGGCCATGCTTTGTTTTGAAGGCTGTCTTCCACTCATCTCCTTCCCTGATCCTCAATTGATGGTAACCTTGCCTCAAATCAATCTTAGAAAAGAACCTTGAACCACTCAGCTCATCCAACATGTCATCAAGTCTAGGTATAGGGAACCTGTACTTGACTGTGATGTTATTGATAGCCCTACTATCTATGCACATCCTCCAAGTCCCATCCTTCTTAAGAACCGACAATGCAGGCACAACACAAGGGCTTAATGACTCCCTTACAAACCCTTTACTCATTAACTCTCCAACTTGCTTCTGCAGCTCTTGTGTAGCCTTAGGATCACATCTATAGGCTGGTCAATTAGGTAGTACAGACCCTGGCACAAGGTCTATCTGGTGTTCAATTTCTCTTAAAGGGGGTAAGCCATCAGGAAGTTCCTCTAGGAACACTTCCTTGAACTGATCAACGAGGGGCTTAACTTCTGCAGGGATTACCTTAGACTCCCCTTCCTGAACTTCCTTTGATAGCAGCATCAATATAGGTTGCTCTTTAGTACATTCTTTGACCATTGCTGATTCAGATAGAAACAGGACTCCACTAAAATCTTCAGCCATACTAGGACTCCCATAGCTCTTCTGATGTGGTGGCAAGGGGGATAATGTCACCTTCCTGCTCCCATGCTTGAAGGAATAGGTGTTACTTCTTCCTTGGTGTATGGAGCTTTTATCAAACTCCCATGGCCTTCCTAATAACAAGTGACAGGCATCCATTGGAACCACATCACACAATACTTCATCCTTGTACACACTTCCAATGGAGAAAGGGACCATACATTGCTTATCCACCTTAACCTCTGCTCCCTTACTCAGCCATCTCAACTTATAGGGGTGAGGGTGATCTTGAGTGCTCAACTTCAGCTTATCAACCATAGTAACAGAGGCCACATTGGTACAACTACCTCCATCTATAATAAGGTTACAAACCCTCCCTTGTATGGTACATCTGCTCCTGAAAATGAGGGACCTTTGATCCTCCTCCAAAGGTATCTGTTGTGAATGCATTACTCTCCATAGGACCAAGCTGTGGCCTGTGTCAGGGAGTGCCACTATTGCCTCCTGACTAGACTCTTCTTCCTCATTCACCACTTCTTCAACCTCAGGCTCATCCCTCTCATACTCAACTAGACCTTCTTTCTCCCAAGTCTCAACCTCCATTATAGTTAAGGTCTTCTTAGAAGGGCAATCCTTCCTGAAATGTCCATAGCCTTGACATTGGAAGCACCTAATTCTGTTCTCAGTCAATGAAGTGCTTGGCTTTTGACCCATGATGCCCTTTCCCTTGTCTAAGGTAGGTGGGGGTGCTGTCTTAGGGGTATCCATGGTTCTCAACCCACTATAAGGTCTGGTTTGAAAAGGCCTAACAGGTTTTGGTGTAACAGGCTTAGTCTTCCCTATCTTTTCAATTCTCAGAGATAAGTTGACAACATCATCAAATGACCACAGAGGTTGCATCCTAACCTTGTTAGCAATGTTCTTATCTAGACCCTCTAAGTACCTAGCAATCCTTTGCTCAGGTTTCTCATTTATATCACACTGCAAGGTGAGTTGTTCAAACTCTCTCAGATAAGATTCAACAGGTTTGTCTCCTTGTTTCAACTTAGACAATTTGATAAACAGATCCTGGGTGTAATCCTTAGCAACAAACTTGTCTAGCAGTTTCTTTTTTAGTTTAGTCCAAGACTTGATGGGTTCTTTCCCTTCCCTAGCCCTTAACCCTTTCATGGTTTCATACCAAAGGGAAGCATACCCTTTCAGTTTAAGGATGGCTACTTTAAAAGACTTAGAATCATTATATCCTTTGTACTCAAAGATCCTTTCTACTTCTCTTAACCATTCTAAAAAATCATCAGGATTAAGACTACCAGAAAACTCAGGGATGTCTACCTTAAGAAGCTTGTCTATGTGCCTGTGAATGGAAGCCCTGCTCCTTGTTGAGTCATCTGAGTCTGGATACTCTTCATCATCAGGTGGCCTTCCTATGGCTCCTCCTTGACCTCTTCCACGTCCTCTGCCTCTTCCTCCAGCAAACAACTGGTTGCCTATTACCTGATCCAAGGCTCTGGTTAGGGTGGTTACAATCCCAGCCAGGTCCTCCATCTTTGCTTCTACTCCTGCCAGTCTCTCTTCACTCATTGGGCTATTTTTGTGTTTTTAAATGTAGTTAGGGAAAATGAACTCACTAAGACTCTCAACCAAAGCTCTGATAACCAATTTGGAGTGTAAACTACTAAGGTTTACAAGTTTTGAGGAATGCTTGACTAGATTCACTTAAGCTGAAAACAACTCAAGTAGAAATGGAGGCTGTTTTAGAGAGATTGGTTTATATTAACTAAAGTTCAAGGGATATGACATAGAGAAACTCCCGTACAGTAAGGCACAAGAGAAGGGACTCAAAGACTAGTTTTGAGACAGGTTTAAAGTGTTAGAGCAAAGCACAAACACCCTATACTAGACTCAAACAGCAAGCAAGTTAACCACAGCAAGGCACAGATATAACTTGACTCACAAAGCAAGACACTGATCAAACACCTTGTAGATGTATCAGGCTTGACTCAAACTACTGCTCTTAGCACAAGTTTGAAGGATTTGAGGGATTTCTCAAAGTTTAATTCATTCATAAAGTCTGCCTTTTCAACAACATACAAAGACCTCCTTATATAGGGAGGCTGATATCTTGTAAACCATTGGATGTATATATCATCCAAGGGCTAGCTTAGGATCTAAACTACTACAACTGACACTAATTAAGAGCCTTAAAATAGGACGAGCTCAACAACTATAAAGTACAGACACAAAACACAAAGAACAGACTGAACAAAAAGCAAATAAAGCAGTTTTGGAGTTTTCCTGAAATGGAAATCTGTTGTTCTTGTTGTCTTGTTGCTTTGCCTGGATGTGTTGCTGCTCCTTGGGACTCTCTACTCTTATTAGAACTTAGATAAGACCTCCCTTGGACGAGGACAAGTTGACTTAAGCAAAAGGAAGCCACAATCTGACTTGTACCTTCTCTGTTTTTAATGTTTACTGGACTCTAGCTTGGGGTGCTTGTTACTTGTGTTTTTACTAGACTTCAAGAGGGGTTATCCTGGACAAACTTGTAGCTTGGGGGGTTGGCTTGATGGTAGGCCATGGTGGGGGTGGTTGAGATGCCCTGGTGTACCTCCTTGGTGCAGGGTTTGCTGATGGGTATGCCTGGTTCTGAATGGCATTGTTTCTTTCTTGTGTGGGAAATGTGGACTGAGTTGGGGCTTGACATGGCTTGCTGAGCCCTGGACTATCTTCCTCAATGTCTTGGCTTGGCCTGGCTTGAGTTTGGCCTGTCATGGCTTGTTGTTTGGACATTGTGACTCGAGCTTCCATCTGAGGGGATCTTGGGGTCAGGCTTGTCTTGTTTGTGGCTTGATCATCAAGGCCCCTTGGGTGAGCTCCTGCTGCAGGTACTAGATGGCTCTTTCTTCTTTGCCAACAGTTTTTGCAAGCATAGCCTAGTGGCTGTTTCTGTGACTGTGAGATATAAACCAAGAGGTTGATCTCGTTGGGGAGGTGTCAACACTGGTGGTTTGGCTAGTATCTCCTTAACTATGTTGAATGCCTTTTGGCAATCATCATCCCACATGGTATGATCTTTTTTCTTTAGCTTTTTGAAAATAGGTTCACAAATTCTATTGAGTTTCAATATGAACCGACTCACATACTGTACCTTTCCCAAGAAACCTCTAACTTTCTTCTCTGTTTGGGGTTGTGGCATCTCGATTAAGGCTTTGATCTTGGATGGATCAATTTCTATTCCCCTCTGACTGATGACATGTCCAAGGAGTTTGCCTGAAGTTACTTTGTATGCGCATTTCTGAGGATTGGGTCTCATGTTGTATTTGCGCTATCTGAGAAAGAACTTGCGGAGATTGTCGATGGGTCATATCCTGTCTTTGGATTTGACAATCATATCATCTACGTATACCTCCATTTCTTTATGCATCATGTCCTGCAATAACGTAGTTGCGGTACGTTGCTATGTAGCCCCATGGAGTGACGAAAGGTGTTTTATGCATGTCCTCTTCGGCCATTTTGATCAGATTATGCCCGACATACTCATCCATGAAGGATAACAATGTGTGATCTTTTGTATTTTCTACCAATATGTCGATATGCGGTAACGGGAAGTCATCTTTGTTTAAGGCTATGATCTCAACACAAACTCGGATTCGTCCATCCTTTTTGGGTACGGGGACTACGTTAGCCACCCATTAAGAATACTCGGAAACTTTAATGAATCCGGCTTTGAATTGTTTATCGACCTCTTCCTTGATCTTAAGAGCCCTCTCAATCCTCATTCGACGGAGCTTCTGTTTTACGGGTTTGAAGTCTGGCTTGATCGAAATCCGGTGCTCTGCGATATCCATGTCGATCCATGGCATTTCTTTGTAAGACCAAGCAAAAACATCTTTGAATTAAAGTAGGAGGTCTACGAAATTGGCCCTTTCAGTCGGATTTAGGGTTGTCCCTATCCCAAGTTCTCAGGGTTCTAGTTCGGTCCCTACGTTGATGGGTTCAGTTTTTTCTATGAATGGTGCCCCTTTCCCCTCTTGTAGTATTTCTTTGATTATATGGGGAGGTAAATCAATCAAGTCTGGGTCAGGATTATCCTCATTGTCATCATAAACAGAATTGCATTCAGAAAAATACAAGGAGTAAGCAGAATCAGATTTATTCATATTAAATTTAGAAAATAACTGAAACAAAGAGGCCATCTGTTCAGTAGTCAAAGGCGGTAAGGGAACAGATGCTGGGACATTCCTCAAACTGCTGTTATTATTAGGTGCTAAGCTAGGAGAAATAAAGGGATGGGGTTGACACCAGGAGTAGACTATCTAGGAACTTCGCTAGACTCTGACTCCGACTCCAACTCTAACTCGAGTTCATTGTCTTCTGGCTCCCCTTTGAACATCTCTCCTTCCCCAGTAGCGACTTTGAAGAGCTTCCCTTGGGTTTTGGTCCATTTGATCAACTTTCTCCATCCTTTCGGTTGGCTTGAGCCAGCGTCGCTCATCAACGTTGTAGGGTTGAAATGCTCGTCTTGAGGTATCATGGTAATGATCTCATCCTGTGCAGCTCTGACGAATCGATCTTCTGCAAATAGAAGGCTAACTGCTTGTTCGTCTAAACAAGGTGTCTGACGAGCTTTGACATTAGGAACCCTTTATGAGAGAATAAAGTAGCAATCGTGGGGTTGTATCTGGATTCCTTTGCTCTTACGATTTTGAACTTGAGTAAGCATTTCTAAGGTTTCCTCTTTTGTGGGTTTGTATCCCAATCCCAATGGTATTTTTTCGGAGTTCCCTTCTTTGTATGGGTCCAAGGGTACTCTTCCTGGTTGGGTTTAATAGCATCCCTAGGATTTAAGTATGTTGTTGATCACTAGGTTAGAGTATGGGTCGAAATATGGAGGTGCCAACTCACTCTCTACGAGATTCATACTCTGAAATCCTCCCAGCTCATATATTGGATCTGTGGCTACTTGATTGCTAGACATTTTCTCTATCACAGCAATAGGTGACAAAGTGATTGTCACTACTTTGCCGTTTATAGGGATTTTGATCTTTTGGTGTAGGGTGTATGTTACTGCTTTAGAAGCATGAATCCATGGTCTTCCCAGAAGTATGTTAAAGGATGCTTCAATGTCCACAAATTGGAAATTAACCTTTTGCTCGATTGGCCCAGTGGCTATGATGATATTGACTAGCCCTACAACCTTACGCTGTGTCCCGTCATATGCTCGAACACCTTGGTTGGTAGGAGTCCAATCCAATTCTTTCATGCCTAACTTACGTGTTTTCTTTAGTAGTATGACATTGACTGCGGAGCCATCATCTACCAAAGCCATGGGTATATTCTTCTTTAGGCATGTGATTGTGATATACAGAGCGAGGTTGTGACTAGCCCCAAAAGGAGGCAAGTCTACTGAATCTTGGAAGACCAAGTTGACTACATCGACAGGTGTAGAGTCGTGTGCTACATTTAGCCTTGGCAACACTTGGAGTAGAGCTTGGCGATGGGGAAATGAACTTGCAACTAATTGCCAGACTGAAAGATCAGCCTTTGAATTTTGTAGTTGCTTTAGTAGATGGTCAGTACATGTACCCTCGCCATCATTTGGGGTGACGACAGTGGTATTAGTAACTGGACCATTAGTAGTAGGATTGTTCTAAGTGATATTCTGATAAGGGCGTCCTGATCGAGTGAGATAGTCTATATCTTAATCTTCCCTATTTTGAGTTTGAGGATGTTTTGTGAGGTACTCATCCTCATTGTCATCGGCCCATATTGCGTTGATGGTATTAAGTTCTTTTAAAATGATGATTTCAGCTTCTAAAGTGATGACTCGTTCGACCAGTTTGTCACATGTTGTGATCACTTTTTGTATTGTAGATTGTTGGGATATGATTATTGGAGCTCGTGGGGTGCCTTCTTGGGGTGTGGTTCCCGGAATGCGTAGAGGTGTCACAATATTTTCGAGCTCTGAAACTTGTCTACTCACATTTCTAGCCCATGTGATGAAGTCATCGATGGTAGGAGAAATGGTGGAATACCTTTCTGCACTCTTGAGCATGTTAATTTCATCTTCAACTGGGAAGATGGCGTTTGAACAATCCAAGGTGGATTCTTCATTCGTGATCATTAGAATTCTAACAGGATTGTTAGTGTTGTTGGTGAGACAACCCTCGCGAATGCGGAATTAAAACATACAAGCATGTGATTTAATTAGCGGAAATACGGTGTTTTTAAAACTTTTTACATGCATATAGAAAATACGAGGAGTGTCAAATACTACAAACCAAATATAAAATACTACAAGAGACGTAGTCTCTCAAAATGTTAACAAAAGAAAAAGTTATTTAGCATCTAGCTAATGGACATCTAGAGGTGTTTCATCCAGGGACAACGCCCGCTAGCTCACAACCGAACCCAAAATACCAAGCAAAAAACCATCCATGCAAGCAACCTGTTCATCCATGAAAAACATAAACGCCACAATCTGTGGGGAGTAACTCTGGGTTCTCCCAGCCATATCATATTAAACGTAGATAAAAGGAAATACAAAAGTAGAAGCATGCATATATAGATATACATGTGAAATACGATAAGAATAGATAGGCAATTCAATATATAATGATAAGAGCATATGAAGTACAATCCGTAACCATCATGCTATAGATAGACTCGGGGAAGACACTCTTAGGCAACCGAATAGCTCAATAGGGCTTGCATCTCACCGTTAGTGGTATAAGTTTGATAAGATTGAGACTCGACAAACAAACCATGCCAAGTCATCCAATGATCACGAATAATCAATCATGTAATCATCCATCCAAACATACCAATACATTGACGACATCTCTCACGGTAAATGCCACGCACTAGCACCGTGTACATGGCAAGTATGATTAAAAGGCATCCACGGGATAAACATTTCCCTGAACGCATACACGATTAACATTTCGTATATGTAGACTAATTTCCTCCGGTAGAACGACGATATAAATATCCGGTCCTAGTCTAAATCTGGCCAGAATCCCGAAATCACATTTTCCGGTTCGACATGCAATAAACATTTCGCATCCAAGACTCGGTCAATCATAGACGCCGAGTACCCCAAATTCGGTCGACATTCACGAAAGAGGCGGAAAAGAGCACAAGCCTCATAACAAGCGGTAGGCTACATGCAAATGACACCACCTCGCAAGTACACAACATTTGACGGCCGGGTCGATCAACGCAAAGCGTTCGCCTCCCAACAACGTCGTCGTATGCCCACTAACACATGCAATTAAGCAGTAAGGATACATTCCCGTTCCGACATTCCAGCCTTACGAACGTGGAGGTAGCCAAGGGAATGAGAGTACAAAGCACATAGGAAATTAGTGCTCAAACCGTAACTTGTGTAAAAACCGACTGAAAGTGGGACATACCAAAAACCGTCACAAAACATGAGAATAGGGAATTATATAAATTTAACTATGATAAAAATGAGTCCATACATGATACATAAGCATTAGAACAAGTTTATGAAGCACTATAACGAAGAAACATAGATCCCCTCTCCAAAACAACGTTGTTTGGAAACCAACTAAAACAAGGTCCACTTCAAACGGTCATAACTAGAGTTGTAGACATGAAAATGCAGACATTCCAAATGGAGGTGATAGATTATCCTCTTACGGTTCCAACGGGATGTCACAAGCCCAAAACAAGCCGGTAACGAAGGAGATATGATCATTTTACGAAAAGGGGTCAGTGCCGGAAAACTGCAGTCGACTTGGGAAACTGGCAGCGAGTAACGCTGCCAGCGCCGGACGACGCTGCCAGCGTCCCACAACGCTGCCAGCGTCCAGGCATCGCTGCCAGCGTTCATTCTCGGGCACGAATTACATGAATTTCACAATTTTCACTAAGGCATAACACAACATCATCTATCATCACAAATCATCAATTCTCATATCAATTATCAACTAACAACAACCATCATCAACAACACAAGTCCTAAGATTACTAATCATATTCTAAATACGATTTCTAACATAGAAAAACACATAAAAACACGTAAATGATATCGAGTAACCCTTCACCGTTACCTTTATGCGTCTTTAAACGATTTCTAAACCTTCCTCCACTAGATAGTAATCTTTGTCGGGGTCTAGAAAGTCTCCACCTACAATTTGATAATAAAAGATGAATATAATTCACCTTTGAGAAAGACGGATAAATTGAAAAGCGAGAAAGACGGTAATTTTATTACCAAATAAGATAGAGGAAGATGAGAGGGAAGGAATAAGACGAACTTGAGCGAATTTAAGCGAGTAACGAAGGAGTAGCGATGATTCTAAGATGGATCAAATATGGAGGCTAGGGATTTGAGGTTTCTTGGTGAGGAAGAAGAAGATTGAATGAGGGAGTTAGGGTTGTGAGGGAGTATATGAAGGAGTAAGTGGAAAACATGAGAAAAAGCCCAAAAACGTCTTAAGACGTAACTTACTCGGAATCTCGCGTAAAGTTTGAAAACGAACTCGGATTTTCTAAAATAGACACGGATAATTTAATTTACGACTAAAACTAAATTTCGCTGAAAAGTATCCGTAAAATATTTTTACTATAAAAATAGGGTACATTTGCGGGTGTTACAATCACCCCACCTTTTAAAAAGTTTTGTCTTCGAAACTTGAGAGTAGAAAACAAAAGTATCAAGGACAAGAATCGGTTTTCAAAATTAAGACGAAAACTTTTATAAGGGAAACATTTATGAAAAGATGTTCTTCTCGAAACGGTTTAAGGAAATTTTTCGTAAGTGCGAAACTTTATTTACGAATGACAAGAGTGCCCGTTGCGAACGAGTACTCTTAGTTATCCAGATCAAATCAATGTCGAAATAGTGAAATCGAAAATCAAACAAGTGTTAGTAAGTGCAGGACTAGTCACCAGATGTCTTTCCAATAACAAGTCCAAACATCCAACCAAACACAAAATCCAAATATAAAAGGGAAAGAAATCTATTTTCTCCAAAAAGAGGATACAAAGTCCATCTTTAGACTTCTTTGAAAAGTTAAATTAGAAATAAAATATGGAAATTCGAAGATTTTCTCAAAGATAAACTCAAAATAACACGACATTACACGTACATAGAGCGACTCGCACATCTCACACACAATTCAGGGTAACAAAATATATACAAAATACGCAAAAAAGAAACAAATCGAACTCTTAGGGATATGAAGATTACGATAAAGTCGGCAGGAAGATCTACAAGAACACGAGATCTCTAACTCTACTAATAAACCAAATCCTTAAGAGAATGCAATTTACCCAATTTGCAACTCATCATTTTCAATCATCAGAATTCCTACAAAAATATTCCATAATCACGAGATTTCACGCCAATAACCTAATTATTCAGATCCATTTAGTATCTACCAAAGTCCATCGGCACGGTAGACTCCACAACTAACAATCCACATGTAAGATTCATTACGTACTCTAATCTTCTTCGTTTCATCAAAACTCTTACTAGAAACCACCAACAAAATATTTATATCTAGGGAAACATGATCGCTAACAACCACAAGGTAAAGGAGACTTACTATGAAATCCTTTAATCCATTTTACTTCAAACTCATTATCCTAAATTTACAATGAACTTTTCTCATCCTCAAAAGTCAAAACACAATCCACGCAACAAACATAATTATCTAGGATCCAACTAGCCTCATCCAAAGTCTCACGACAAAGGAAAATCCACAATCCATTATCGGTTATAAGGATTCTTTAATACGCCATAACATCCTTAATTCGATCATTACTACGCTCGAAGCCTCAAATACAAATAGTCACATTAGCAAACTATGGTGGTTACTAATCCTCAAGATAAATGGGTTCACCATTCTATCTCTATAATCCATAACAACTGAGGACTCACTATCCAAAGCTTGCAACGAACATTTCTCAATCTCAAACTATGATTCCTTAAGAATAAAAGAGAATTACTAATTCCTAACCACAAATGACCAATCACTTGGCAATCGGACAACCATTCAAATCATCTAGTTCATCTAAAACTCAAAATGAATCGATTTTCATTTATGACATATACTCCTCAAACTTTGGTTACCGGCTTAATTACCCTAAAGCAAAGTCTCTTTTAGAATCCACCAATTAGAGACATATAATTCCCAAATTATATCCTAAGCAACCGTTATAATTGTAACAACCCGAAAAGTGCCCAATTTTTCTAGTAAAAATATTTACTAACACTATTCAGTACAACTTAAGTTTTTAAAATAGGAATTTTTGTTCGGAGTCGTATTTTGAAATTCCGCGTTCGTATTTGGAATTTTTGAGAGATTTCATGAAAAGACCGTTTTTGGTCGTCTTTGACTTTTCTTGACTTTTAAATCGTCTTTGACTTTTTCTTGACTTTTTAAAGTTGTCATTTACTTTTCTTGACTTTTAACGTCGTCTTAAACTTTTCTGAACTTTTAAGTCATTTTTGACTTTTCCCGACTTTTTAGTCGATTTTGACTTTCGTTGACTTTTCCCGACTCGCTTTACAAGTTTGAAGACCGAAATTTTATTTAAAAAAATTATATTTTTGATTTATTTATATTTATATTTATTATGATTTATCATAATTTAATATAATTATTTTGAATTTATTTGGAATTTAAAGAATAACTTTTACGGTTTTTAACCGAACGTCATTTAACTATTCCCGACGCATCGTAAAGCGCGCAACAAAATCGAAACTCGACGTTGGCATGAGTCACGCGGCCATGTCATCGTTTTCCACTCACGATTGGATATTTTAATTGATTCGATTAAAATAATACAAATATCTTAGATATTTGTTACTTTATCGATCCGTCAACGGAGATGACGCAAATCGAGCAAAAACAGACCCGGCAAGCACAAGACCACACGGCTCATTTTCCTCTCTAATAGCCCTTGATATTTTCATTACTTTTGATTAATATATCATAATATCTAGATAACTATTTACTTTATCGATCAGTTAACGAAAACTACGCAAAACGCTCGAAATCGGACCCGACAAGCTCAACATCACACGGCTCCCTTACCACTCTTAAGCCTTGATATTTTCATTATTTTTCATTTCAATATCATAATATCTTGATATTAACTTTATCGTAAATTATATTTAATCATTTACCGTAAAATAATTATTAAACGCGAGTCAATTACGGAACGACAATTTCAAAACTCGACACCTTTATTGGTCTATAAACTCACGGCCAACCCACTCCACTTTACTCACAAACAACTTTTCATCTTTCAACAAATCAAATATAGATCAAAACATCACTTTATTTAATCGTTCTTCGTGTTCTTCATCGTTCATCAATCGTTCTTCATCGTTCTTGAGCAAAACCTTTATAAAATCTTCGTTTCTTAATTAAATCCATCCTAATTTATATTTCTAGACTCTCCTCTTCGCTCCGCATCTTCACGTACGGTTATATTTCAATTCCGTCAAGATCGTTTTCAACACTTTAATTATGGAAATTCATATTTTTAGTTCTAATAATGTTTTCTTGTTATTTCTTATAGGGGAAGATTTTGAAGACGAGTTTGGAGACTCGTATATTTTGGGTGAAGATTAGTAGGAGGGTTTCTTATTATATATTTCTTATTATTCTTTTGGTGCTAATTATTTTGGCTAGCTAAGGTAACAATTCCGTTTTACTCGACGAATTAATGTCACATAGGTTTTAGTTTATGTTCATGTTATGGTATTTAGGATTTTAATTAGTAACATAGTCTTTAGTTTTGTTTCTTTTGATTTTGGTTCATCTTTATTTTGGTTCATGTTTTTATGATTTATGGATTTTTAGTTAGTAATATGATAAGTAGTGGTTATTATGTTGTTTTATGATTCTTGATGATTTTTATGTTTTATGGAATTTTTATGTTGTTTTATGATTCTTGATGATTGTTATGTTTTATGGAATTTTTATGTTGTTTATGATTCTTGATGATTTTTAAGGTGTAGGAAATTTTTATGATGATTTAGTGTTCTTGATGATTTTTAAGTTGTAGGAAATTTTATGATGATTTAGTGTTCTTGAAGAATTTTAATGATTTTTACTAAGTTATGAATTTTTATGTTGTTTATGAAATTTTAACAAGTTTAGTGTTCTTGAAGAATTTTAATGATTTTTACTAAGTTATGATTGTTATGTTGTTTTAGTGTTCTTGACAAATTTTGATGATTGTAATAATAATGATTTTTGTAAGGATGGATGTTAAAATGGTTGTTTGATGATTAAAACAAGTTGGAAATGATTTTGGTTGTGTTTGTTGGTGAACCGTGGGGAAGGGGCTGAACCGGGTCCAAACCAGACCGGTCCAGGCCGGTTCAGACCCGGTCTGGGTTGGTCAAGGTGGGTCCGGGTTTTGGTCTTTGGGTTGTGTCGATGTTTGATTGATTGGTTATTGTTTTGACGGGTTTTAAATACGTTAAAGCATGCGGGAATTATTAGGAAACGGTTTTAATGAAAGTTGTAAAAATCTGCCATTTTTCAGCCAAAACAGCCGTGGGGCCCAAAACAGGCCCATGTGGGTCCGGCCCAATTCAGCCCGTGGGTCCCACCTTGGGACTCGTGTCGGTTTTTGAGTTATCGTCATTTTTATCGTGTTTGGTAATATTTAGCAAGTGGGAAATATTAATAAGTAAAATATTTAATTAAAAAGGTTTTTCATAAAATTATTATTTCTCACATGTTATAAATTATAAGACGAGATCGTAGTTTATTTTGATATCCTGTAAGTCAAGCGGGGTTTTACGTAAGATTTAATAATTCACATGTTAGCAGTTTTATTAAAATAACATGTAATGAATATGTTGATTGTATGTCTATGTGATAAAGACTCTGTTTCTAGCCGGTTTGATCCAACGGGTTTGGTCAAACTAAGATCTAGTCAGCCCCGATTTGACTGATGACCCGTCGCGGGACTCGGGTCGGGGATTTGTCTTCACGTAAAGTTGTATTTAATTATTGAATTAGCCTTAGTAGATATGAGGCGATATGTTATGTGTTTATTACTTATATGCAATTAGTCACATGATAGGATGTTTTTCCTGTGACTGTTTTATTATATGGTTGGTGTCGTGTTGACTAAGTACCCATAGAGAATTATGGATATATGGCGTCTTGACCATTCTAATTCTAAATGAGTAGCTTGGACCACGACATTGATAGGCCCGTACTATCTTTAACGAGCATACGGAGTTTGCCGCTTGATAGCTTTTGTGGCTCGGCTTGGTGGGTTTATATCCAAGTCGGGGCATGGTTGCCTAATCCGTTTTGGGGTTGGAACCAGCTTAAGTACTAGCCATCTCTGCTTAGGGGGTCGCCTAGTACAGTTTCTCATAGACGGTTATGTCATGGGACGGGGAACGGAATAGCTGTTGTCGCTAGGTCTGATCAGTCTAGGACTAGGATGTTTTCCTACCTTGTGGTATAGCCTCGAGTTACAGAAGTCTTCTATCGATGGTCCTAAGAACTTATGCCTGTTTGTAGAAGTATTGGTCTTTCATGTTTGTATTATTCTATGAGTTCTAGAAGGTGAGATGCAAGCCGGCTAGGATTGATAGAGTTTGGATTACCGATTGTTAACTGATTCACATGATTACGTGTTGATTAGGGTTTGATTGTATCATGGCCATGTTACAGGGTAACCTCTGAGCTAGCATACCAGCTTCCCTACCTCTTGTTATATTTTATTATCGGTTTCACATGATAGCTTTCATATGATAGGTTATATGTTAGTTAATTGTTTCATAACATGAAAAGCATATCATATATGTTTTAAGTTTTGTATTTTCCATATACATTGCTTTTATGTTATTCATGTTTCATTAAACTCGACATTTCGTGGCTGGGAGAACTCGGAGTTACTCCCCACTGACTGTGGCTTCCGTGTTTATATTTAATGCGGTCGAACAGGTGGTGAATGCATATTTGGGGTACATTGACGAGCTAGCGAGCGAAGTATTGACCTTGGACCTATATTCGGGTCTTAGATTGTATATTATTATACACTCGTTTCATTTCCGTATTTATACGGGAGATATGTCTCCCGTCTTGTATATTTCTTTTGTAGAATATTATTTCCGTTTTGTAATGACCTTTTTATTTCAGACACCTTCATTATGTATTTAAATTAATTTTTTTTCTTTCCGCAAATTTGAGGGTGTCACACTCGAAATAACATTTTCCGATTTGACATGCGATAAACGTTTCGCATCAAGACTCGGTCAATCATAGACGCCGAGTACCCCAAATTCGGTCAACATTCACGAAAGAGGCGGAAAAGAGCACAAGCATCATAACAAGCGGTACGCTACATGCAATGACACCACCTCGCAAGTATACAACATTTGACGGCCGGGTCGATCAACGCAAAGCGTTCCCCTCCCAACAACGTCGTCATATGCCCACTAAAACATGCAATTAAGTAGAAAGGATACACTCCTCGTACCGACATTCCAGCCTTACGAACGTGGAGGTAGCCAGGGGAGTGAGAGTACAAAACACATAACAAATAGTGCTCAAACCAATAACATGTGTAAAACGGACTCAAAGTGGGATATATGAAAAACCGTCACAAAACATGCAATACAAGCCAATGGAATATCATATATTCGAAACATTAATATTTAAAGTCATTTCGTAAATTTATACGATAAACGAACCATCGGAAATATTATAAATGAAAACATAAGAAAGAAAAGTAAATAGAATTCCAGCGTGTGCCAGCCGGTGAAAGGGAGCGGCTGCCGGCTACCCGGCTGGCACCAATATCAACTTGAAAAACAGTTGAATAAGCATCATGTCCCTGCCGGTCAAAGGGACTGGCTGCCGGCTACCCGCGTTGGGACCAAAGTCATATGAGAAAAACGAAGGCAAAATGGTATGTGTCTCAGCCGGTCGGCTGACCGTCTGCCGGTCGGCCGGCTGAGACATAATGCATACTACAATTTCTACGTAACAACAATTCAACATCAGCCACTCTCCAGCCGGTCAGCTGACCGGCAGCCGGTCGGCCGGCTGAAGTTAAATATGCACGAAATTTACAATTATCACTAAGGTCAACATACAACAATCATCATCTAACATCACAAATCATCAATTCTCATTATCAATTATCAACTAACAACAACTATCATCAACAACACAATTCCTATGATTACTAATCCTATTCTAAATACGATTACTAACATAGAAAACACGTTAAAACACGTAAAGATATCGAGTAACCCTTCACCATTACCTTTTCGCGTCTTCAATTCTCGTCGAGGTCCTCCTCTACTAGGTAGTAGTCTTTGTCGAGGTCTTGAAGGTCACCACCTACAATTAGATAATAAAAGATGAATATAATTCACCTTTGATAAAGACGGATAAATTGAAAAGCGAGAAAGACGGTAATTTTATTACCAATTAAGATAGAGGACGATGAGAGGGAAAGAATAAAACGAACTTTATTGAATTTGAGCGAGAAATGAAGGAGTAGTGACGATAATAAGCTTGATCAAATATGGAGGTTAGGGTTTTGGGTGGTTACTTGGTGAGGAAGAAGGAGATGTTGAATGAGAGTGAGTTAGGGTTAAGGGCAAGCATAAGGAGTAAGTGGAAAAATATGGGAAAAGTCCAAAAGCGTCTTAAGACGTAACTTACTCGGAATCTCGCGTATAGTCCGAAAACGAACTCGGAAATTCTAAACTAGACACAGAAAATTTAATTCTCGACTAAAACTAATTTTTGCTGAAAAGTATCCGTATAATATTTTTACTATAAAAATAGGGTACATTTGCGGGTGTTACAGCCTAGCCCTACTCTAATGCATTGTGAAGACAAATGTGAGGCATGCTCACCCTCCCCCATGCCACTATGCTTGAATAAGAGGACTAGTTTTCCTCTTATTCTTACTACTTGATCTCATAATTTTGTAGTATGCTTATCTCTCATAAACATACAACTTCTCACACTAGAAAAGCTTGAGAAGCTTCATACAAACTTGAGTTTAAATATTAATACAAGATTAGGGAGCCTACTATACTATACTAGTGTAGTATTTTAGTAGTGATTTAAGAGTTGTCTTGGGTGAAACTTATTGGAGAGTTTCTAATTTGAAACTAGGAGTTCATCCTTTGATTGATAGCTCAAGAACAAGAGTAGGAAGGAGTCCTATCTTGTGCCCAAAATTCGTTCAAATCAATGTAAGGAACAACTTATTCTTCCTTATTTGTATTTTTTTATGCATGCATAAGAGCTAATTAGTTTATTGAGTAAACTAAAATTATTATGATAATAGAAGTGTCTAATATTAAGTTTAAGAAACTAACATTCGCGACCGTAGCCGCATGTGTTCCGGGCTTAAGATAAATATTAAAGTAATATTATCGACCGAGAGTTCTAATGTAGAATCGATTAAAGAGTTAATCCATCGAATTATGTTAATGAGGGATGAATTGGCTCACCGTGCCCAAGTTGATATGAATTTGGATCTCGGAATCATTTATAATAGTTGGGTAGAGGTCACTATTTAAATGCTAAACTTGTTTAAAATGTTTACAAGTATTTAAAATGATAAATGTTGACATTTCCTTTATGTCTAAAATTTGTAGTTAATATTGTTTATTCGCAATGGCAAATGCTATTTCATCCACCACCACCTATGCTCCAACTCTCACGAATGTCTCATGGCTTTGATCCTTCATGGATCGATGCAAGTTAGAAAAGAATGGCGCTAATTTTGCCGATTGGGATGCGCAACTCCACTAGACTGCGGAAGGAGACGACAAGCTTCATTAACTTATCGAAGCCTCTCCCGAAACACCTAATGAAAGGTCAACCACAACAGCAAGGCGAGCCTATGAGGCTTACCACAAAGAGTCTGCCGCGATCAAAAACATTATGATTTTCTCTACGGAGGCCGATCTCCAAAGGAGTGCCATAAAGATGAGCACCGCCTATGAGATCTATGCCAAGCTTGTGACCATGTTTTCACAAGATCCTAGGATCCTTCAATATGAGACGGCTTTCGCGTTTTTCGACATGAACCTAAAGGAGGGCAAAAATGTTGGCCCTTATATACTCAAATTGATTGAGCATGTTAAGAATCTTAAACTGCAAGGGGTTGACATTCCCGAACAATTTGTTATTGACCGTGTACTACACTCCTTGGGGAAAATCAATGCATATGTGCAGTTTAGGGTAAACTACAATATGCAAAACATGAAAACCTCTCTTCATGAGTTGCACAAGATGCTTGTGCAAGCGGAGAGAGACATGGGGCTAAATGTTAGCACCACCAAGGATGTACTTCACATCAATAGCAAGAGCAAGGGGAAGTTCAAAAGGGGTGGTATTAAGGGGAAGAAGCCCTCCACCTACAAAGGCAAGGGAAAAGCTATTGAGAATAGCTCACCCATGCCCAAGAAAGGTGCCTCAACCGAGGACAAGTGCCATTATTGTAATGGTGACAGGGTTGTAGCGTACCCTAATCAAAGATAATTTACCCAGACTAGGCTAACAACAAATTAATGTAATTAGGGAAGTAAGGGGTCGATCTCGGGGAGACGGAAGATAATTGTGAATAGTTATGGTTAGAGTTCTATCTTGTACGAATGGCAAATGTTTGTCACTAATTACTAAATGCTATAATAAAAATGATAATAATACAATAAAGAAAAGGATCTAGGGATCGGGGTTCACATGCTAATCAATTTAAAAGCAAAGTTGATTACGCGTTTAGAAAAATCATAGTTGTCCAAGTCTCGTAGCGGTATATTCCTCTCTGATTCGTACCGACTTTTTAATGGGTCCTAACGTCCTCTCAGCCTGGTAAGGTCATTAAACTATTCTTGCGAGTCCTTTAATTTTCATCTCGACTCTCGCCCTTGAGACGGAAATTGACAGGTATAAACAATTGATTATGGCCAATAAACAAAGTCTATCATGAGAATCAAACAAGAAATAGATATAACTAAAACAATCCTACCCGGAATCAATTTATACTTATAGATTAATTAGACATGTTAATCCTTCCCCTAGAACAAAGATTACTTATGCATGATTAACAATGAAAGGGAAACTAAGATTATAAAACTAAGAATGGTAAACATGATAAAGAAAATGTAAAAACAAGAATAAGGATTACCGGAAAGGATGAGCAAAGATT
This sequence comes from Heliosperma pusillum, assembly GCA_022085475.1. Lineage (NCBI taxonomy): Eukaryota > Viridiplantae > Streptophyta > Magnoliopsida > Caryophyllales > Caryophyllaceae > Heliosperma > Heliosperma pusillum. Next base: position 47,550 of record JAIUZE010066455.1, read on the forward strand.
GAAATGGAATAGGAACTTGAATAGGAAAATGCAAACGCGGAAACTAGAATTCAAATTACAAGTAGAACAACTACAATTCAAGAAAACTTAGAACTAGACTAAACTAGAGAAAAGTAAAACTAAACTAAAACTAAGAAAGATGAGAGAAACAAGAAAAATAAACTAAAGAGAGAAGTATTTGTTTTGTACATCTTTTGTTGTGTGTGCTGCTAGGCTATTTATAGGGTTGAGAGGCTGCCCAAATGTGTCCGGATTCATGCCCATTAAACAAGCCATTAAGCCTTGCATTAAAGAGAGGTAGATGAAGAGAAGATGCGTAGAATACAATAAACCCAATCGGATTTGTGGATCCCCGATCAGGGATGTTGTCTGTTCAGAATTTTGACTTTCGTTTGATCTTCCCTTGGTACGTGACTTTATCTACCTTGACTCCCTTGACTTTAGATTTGAATGGGGACGTAACTAACACCTTTTGGGCCTTATTTCCTCCCTTATTTGAGCTTGATCATATCTCCAAGGGGTAAGGGTCGGAGCATGAGGTTTGAGACGACTTTCGTCGACGAATAGCAAAATCGTCGCAACTTGTGCATATGAGCTCGGAATGACTTGAAACTTGTTCCCTTTGACTCGGAACCTCTAGATCTTTATAGCATGCCATCTTAACCTCACGTAATCGTCCTTCTTAGCTTCCCCTTTCTCATATTTCCTTCAAATGACGGGATTTGAAGTAAAAACGACTCAATTCCTACAAATGACATTAAAGCACGAGAAATACTGCAAAGGAGAGATAAGCTCATAAAACCACTTCTTAAAGTGAATAAACCATATCAAATCGAGCTAAAATGAGGGGATAAAATCATACAAATTAACACTTATCAAATTCCCCCAAGCTAAACTCTTGCTTGTCCTCAAGCAAGCATACAATAACAAACATGACAAGGAAAAGGGCGACGAGCAACAATCAATCCAGCCAAATGCAAATCCCATCAAGTAGCTTATAGAGCACAATGAAACACATCCCGAAATAACGTGGGCATAGGGAAAATGCAAAACATGGTTGAGATTTACATAACGGCGCAGCATAAGGAACATCAAATAGACTTTTTGGCTCTTGCATGATCTTTTGACAATGGACTCTCACGGTGCACTCAACACTCAAATTTTTATATAAATCAAGGAAATATTATTTTATAATTGAGTGGCAGTCTCCTATCTACGACTCATGAGAATGCGCCCGCAATCTAATATGGTAAACTTTCAAAACACAAGTCAAAGATCACAATGCACATAGAAAAAAAGTTGAAAACATAGAAAGAAGGCTTTCGAAAATGGGTGAAAGGTGGACAAACAGTTATGGTCATGTGAAGGTTAGAATGAGCTAGCAACTGACCAATGATAAATGAATACTCAATCCAAACTTTTGATTAATTCCCAAAAGACGAATAACTAAGCCAGAAGGAACGGATTGGCTTATTACACACGAAACACAAGAGTGAACTCCTTCTAAACATTGAATTGACATTTTGAGGAGATGCTCACAACTTTTTTTATTTCTTTTTCTTTCTTTTTTTTTCTTTTTCAATTTTTTCATTTTTCTATTTCATTTTTTTTTTCTGGACATAACATTACTTCTTGAACTATTTGGTTCTCCTACATAAACTTTGACATAAAAGAACAAAATCTTCTCAAAAGAGCACCCATACACCATAGTCTAGCTACTAGCTCAAAAGGTAGGCAGTTTTTATATGTAGCTATTATTTTGTGAAGCATTTGTATGAAGGGGCTAATTTTGAGGGGTAATTCAAAGTGAAAAAGGCTTCAAATCTTAGTGAATCATGAATGCAATACTTATGGGAATGAAATGAGAACCAAACTTATGCGTTTTTGATGTGACGTAAATCATAAGGAGAAACTACACATACCTAATTGGGATCGGGTATAGATGTACCGATCACTGGAGGCTCTACCTTACCGTATATGTAGTTTGCGAAAGTCAAGATCAAGCCTAATAAGTCTAAAATCAATCCCTCACCCACTCTGTACAAGACATCCCCATGTATGCAAAATCCCGTCAAAAGCGTGAAACATTGGCTAAAAAGCTACAATAAGGGAAATGCATTGAGGAATGACATTATGCACAACACAATTGGGTGGACAAAACACACAACTTTTATTATTTTTTTTTGGATTTTTTTGGATTTTTCAAATTTTTCAAATTCAATAAACAACTAGACTAAATAAACAACGACACAACTAAATCCCTCCTCCAAGCTAGAATAACACATTGTCCTCAATGTGCGAAACGGGTTTAAGCGAAGCGCAGAAAACACAAAGAAGGACAACATAACCAACAAAGGAATGGGGGACGACTCAACAAAATGGTAAAGAAAGAAAAGAAAACATACAACCGTGCAGCAGCTCCCCCAAGCTAGCTTGAAAACAGGGGCAAAGTACAACCCAAGCACCAAAGTACCTGTGATGAACAAGCTACTACAATACTAGATAAAATTATTGTCTTATTTATCAAAGCAATTAGAACCAAAACCAAATGAATTATTTAAAAATTAACATTATTAAATTGTCCAACAAAAATAATTTATTTCATAACAAAAATATAATAAAACACAGGTTGCCTCCCGCGAAGCTTTATTTAAATGTCTTGCTAGACTCTTTATTAATGAAAATCATTCTTTGTGCCTTAAAAAGCATGTCAATGCCCTTAGAAGTCGATCATATACCTGCGCATGAGCTATACAAAAACATATGTAAGCAATTGACAAGATATAGGCATGAAATATTGAAGGTAAGAATTGATATATCTTATCATTGTGCGCATGAAAAACTTCATAGATGACCACTGAACTGCTCCACTCGTCAGTGAGAGATGGAGTGAAATGTTTAAGATCATGGAACAAACAATTAGTTCCCAAAATATCATTAGTGGACTCTAATTGGGGGTAGGGTGAATCAAAGGATTGGGAATCAAAAATGGGTGGTTGATCCCACTTAATTTCAGGGCTAGGTTCACAAAACCCAGTATCATTTTCAAATAAATCTGGAATATCCTTAGCGAAAGGATTTTCAAAGAAATCTGATGACTCGATCGACGACTCTCCATTGGAGTCACAAATGGGCTTAACAACATCCTTGTCTAAAGTCTCGACTACCATATGGTCAATATCAATAATGGGGGTCTCAAAATTGTCAAATGGAACGACACTAGAGTGGCTTTCAATAGAAAAGGTTGAACCATCATCATCGTCATCTATTAATTCATATGATTGGGGAGAATTAGACTCATATGGGGGGCATGAAAAAGCATAAGGAAAATTGATTGGCTTACATCTTTTAAATGTGGGTTCTTCCTTTTGCCCTTTGAGCATTTGAATTTGAGCCATGATTTCATTGAGTTGCTCTTGGATTCTCAACCGCTGGTGCGTTTCTTCCCGAGATTGGGATGCCATAAAGTTCAAGAGAATCCAAAGTTCCTCTCCTCTCTTCTGATAAAGACTTCCACCACTCAATTGCATAGCCAGGTTACGACACTCAATGAGCATTCCATGAAGTACGACAGTTCTCATATAGGTCTCATCAAGGGTATACCCAAGAGAGATAATATGTCTATAATAGCTATAAAATCGGTCAAGGTATTCATGGAAAGGCTCATTCTCGCATTGTGGATATTGGAAATAGATAGTCATTGAGAGAAAATAAAGCAATCCCTTTGAAAGAAAATATTCCTATTACCTGAAAAGAGTCACTATACTACAAGGAAAAGGTGAGAAAAATCTCAAGGAACAAGTGTTCCTCGAGACAAAAGAAAAGATAAAAAGAAAAAGACAAGGTAAAACTCTACTAATCACAAATAACAAAACCGTGCTCCCCGGCAACGGCGCCAAAACTTGACAGGGTTGTCGCGTACCCTAATCAAAGATAATTTACCCAGACTAGGCTAACAACAAATTAATGTAATTAGGGAAGTAAGGGGTCGATCTCGGGGAGACGGGAGATACTTGTGAATAGTTATGGTTAGAATTCTATCTTGTACGAATGGCAAATGTTTGTCACTAATTACTAAATGCTATAATAAAAATGATAACAATAAAATAAAGAAAAGGATCTAGGGATCGGGGTTCACATGCTAATCATTTTAAAAGCAAAGTTGATTACGGGTTTAGAAAAATCATAGTTGTCCAAGTCTTGTAGCGGTATATTCCTCTCGGATTCGTACCGACTTTTTAATGGGTCCTAACGTCCTCTCAGCCTGGTTAGGTCATTAAACTATTATTGCCAGTCCTTTAATTTTCATCTCGACTCTCGCCCTTGAGACGGAAATTGACAAGTATAAACAATTGATTATGGCCAATAAACAAAGTCTATCATGAGAATCAAACAAGAAATAGATATAACTAAAACAATCCTACCCGGAATCAATTTATACTTATAGATTAATTAGACATGTTAATCCTTCCACTAGAACAAAGATTACTTATGCATGATTAAGGGAAACTAAGATTATAAAGATAAGAATGGTAAACATGATAAAGGAAATGTAAAAACAAGAATAAGGATTACCGGAAAGGGTGAGCAAAGATTGAAATGGAATAGGAACTTGAATAGGAAAATGCAAACGCGGAAACTAGAATTCCATTTACAAGTAGAACAACTACAATTGAAGAAAACTTAGAACTAGTGATAAGTGATATTTTGTATTGATTTATCCCCCGTTTTAGCTCGATTTCTATACGATTTATGCACTTTCTTAAGTGATTAACGAGCTAATATTGCTATTTTAGTTGTTTTGCGTGTTTTGACTCGTTTTATAGGAAATGAAGCGGTTTTGCTATATTTTCCTACTTTATGGAGCAAAGACACTAGGATACGAGTTTTTAAGGAATTGATGATAGCCAGTTCACGATTTGATTACGATTCCGCTACATCTTTCCTCGAATGGACTCAATTTGGATTTTGGCTTTGAACTTTAAAAGAAAACTCAACCCAAGTCAAGAGAAGATCAGCCCAAGCCCAATTCCGTAATGCATTGACCAAAGACTAAGGCATAGGATTCCGTGCCTAAGATGAAAAGACGGAAAATCCGACTTACACAAAAACCCGATCGGATTACCTGTTACCCGATCGGGTATTTCTGCAAGAAGACGTTACTTGGCTCTTCTTCAATCCGAGCTTAAATGGGTGGTTTAATGCTTTGACTAGGGTACGAATTTGCACGAAGGATCAGCAGCCATGCAGCCTTATAAAAGCCAATGATCATCACACACAATAACATATCTTTTTATCATCAACTTTTACAATAATCTAATAATCTATTATCATTTCTTTTAGCACACTTTCTTACAAGTTTTTAAAGTTTTCTTAGTATTTCCCTAGTGTTTACTTAGCTTTTGTTATTTGGTTGGGTATTTGTTCTTACTTTTGTTCTTATATACTCATATTCCGACTTGGTAATTCTCTAATCTTGATTTACTTATGCAATTTTAAATCATCATGAACTATAACCTCACTAGTATCATTTTTATAATATTGTTGTTATTAGGAAATCAACCTAAAATTAATCTAGTTAAAACCAAAGTATTATTTAGCATGTCACGTTATAATTTACTTAATCATATAATCCTAAAAATTGTCATTAGAATCATTGTTAACATAATCACCATGATCACTTTAGTATTTATATTTCATAGTTTAATCTCATACATCTTTTTCTTGCTAATCTACTTAATCACATAATCACATAGATTAGATTAATTCTAATATTGTAAAATTATCATTGTGTAAATAAAATAAATAGAGTTGTAATATTTGAAATGAATTACGAGTTAAATGAATTATAAGAAGAGTAGTTACCAATTGAACCGTCTAAATTGTTTCTTCCTTTGGTCGTGTCAAATTCTATAACTTTGTTTAGTGGCCATAAGCAATTGTTTGTATTAGTCATTTCTATCTTTATAACGAGAGTTGGGATAGGAATTAGGACTATCAATAGGGGTTTAGTGACTTAACCATGCTGAAAGGACGTTAGGACCCACTAAAAGGTCGGTACGAATCCGGAAGGAATATACCGCTACAAGGCCTAGACAATCATAAGTAATTCTAATATTGGTATCTATGAAAATTTTAATTAATTTTACATGTATTTCTCTTTCACTATATAACCTTGATTAGTTAGTTTACTTTATCGTTTCAGATAGTTTATTTTATTGTCTTTTTATTTCTATTATTAGATAGTTTACTTTACCGTTATCAAGTTAGTTTATCGTCCTTTTATTTCCATTCCTAGATAGTTTTTATTATTGTTATTCTCTGGTTAATTAGTTTAGTTAGTTAGACTTCCAATATTGCTATTTAAATATCGTCTTTAGATAGAATTTAGTTGTTAATATTCAGATCAGAGGGTTTCCCCGATCGGGTACGTGACAACCCGATCGGGTAAGTCTTCTGTTCTGGGTTTTTGTTTTGCAATTTTCATATTTGTCATTTACATATTGTCATTTACATATTTGTCATTTTATTTTATGTTAGTAGTTTAGACAAACAACTCAAGTGACTCGATTTTAAATGAAAACCAATCCATAGCAATTCATAAGTAACACGTACTCCCTGAGGATCGACACCCTACTTCCCTAATTACATTCCTTATGTTGTTAGCCTAGTCCGGGTAGATTATTTTTGTTTCGGGACCGCGACAGAACCGATCAAATTTTGGCGCCGTTGCCGGGGAGCACGATTTTGTTTATTTATGTATTGTTGGTTTTTGTTTATTCTACCATTTTTTTAGGTGCAACCGTACCTAATTCATTTCTAACTTTCTCTTTTGTGTTTTTCTTGTAGGTTGATAAAATGGTGCTAACTAGAGAAAATCCAAGGTACCGGGTTTTTGAGCTTGCCAGTGGGATCCTTAGGATCCATTTGACTTTGATTGCTCTCATCGAGGGTAACCAATTTAGAGGAAAACCAAACGAAAACCCGTCTCATCATCTTCAAACCTTTTGTGAGTTTTGTCAAAACATAGTGAGGGAGGGAATCACCCAAAATGAAATTAGGGAAACACTTTTTCCTTTATCGCTAAAGGGAGAAGCCAAATGGTGGTTCACCCGTCGCTTAAAAGAAGCCACAAGGCCTATGCAGTGGGAAGAGATTGTCGTCTCTTTTCACCGTAGGTTTAGAACCAATTTATCAAGCCTATCCAGTAAATCACAAAAATGAAAGAGGGGAAGGTTCACAATCCAATGGGGGAGAGCGAAAGAAGAGTCGAGTGGAGACTTCAAATGAAGTTGACACTACAATTTCCTTAGCTTGTCCCAGTCAATCCAATAAAACCACCCCAAAAAGTACCTTATTTCGCCCAAAAGCTTTCAACCCATTTACCACAACACCATGTGAACTTTGTGGTGGGATAGGGCATGTACCTCAACGATGTGGGAACAAACTCACAACCTTAAACCCTTTTCACCCACAAGTTCATCAAACCCAATTTACTCATACACCACAATACCCACCTTTTCAAAATGGTCTAATAGATGTCAAGTTAAGGGAGATAACCCAAACCCAACATAACATGAGCTCTTACTTCCTTTCTAGCCTAAACTCAATCAAATCAGCCATTCTATCTCTCCAAAAGAGAGTGGAAGAATTGACTCCATCGAGTTCTAGTCATAATACCCAAGAGAGAGACGTGCCATCAATCGTCACAATTGACATGATTAGTGACAAACCTTGTGATCACCCTCTTGGGAATGGAAAGAGTAAGGAGACAATTTATAGGTTACCCCATGAACTTAGCAACAATCCAACGCTATCCAAACCAACCAAAACCCCTACACATGAGGAGACATCTCGTCTCGAAGCTTTGATCATGTCAATGATAAAAGCACAAGGGAAATTGGAAGAAATGATTGAAGAGGCAACTTTGGCAACAAACGAAGCTTTTTCAAAGATAGAAGCAAGGATTGGCAAGATATCTAAGGAAAAAGAAGCAACCAAGGATAATCACAAGGAACCTAACCTTGAAGAAGGGAAGATCCTCATTCCCTCCAAACTTAAAGATCCTGGTTGTTTCAACATTTCTTTCACCATGTGTTTTCATAAGGTAAGAGGTGCATTGTGTGACTTAGGGGCTTCAATTAGCGTCATGCCTTTTGATGTCTATCATGAACATTGCCCCATACAAATGAAATTCACTAGTACTAGCCTCCAACTTGCCGATGGATCTATGCATACTCCGGCAGGAATTGTGGAAGATGTCCCAATACGGATTGGGTACTTCCTCGTCCCTGTCGATTTTTATGTAATATTTTCAAAAGGAGAAAGGGATGACCATATCATATTAGGGAGACCCTTCCTAAACACGGTTGGAGCATGTATTGATGTGAAAGGAGAAAGGATCACATTTGAAATAGGTGGATCGAGTGCCACCTTTGACAAAAAGAGGGATGTGTTGAGCGTTGGGGATGGCGACCTCGAGGCTTTTAAAGTTGCGGAGGAATGACAAGATTGCCATGGGTGTTGGCAAAATGGTAAATGTGGAAACTTCAAGGACGAATCCAGCTACTAAGAGCTAAAATCCCTTCATAAGGCTTAAGGAGGGATAGAACAACAAAGTCTAGCATGACTCAAAATGCGCTTGTCGGGAGGCAACCCGTCTTTTTCTTTTCTTTTTCTTTATGCATTCTTTTTCTTTTACTTATTAGACAATGATTTTTATTTTGGACTATTATATTTGGACTCTATTTTTGGATTTTGTATTGTAATAGTTAGGAACATTTTCTTCGTTTTACTTGTTATTATGCATATTTCGTCAATAGATTTTCGTACTTAGAATCGGAGGACCTATTAAGGCAAGACGAAGCTATCCTTGGCACAAGTTGTCAAGATCACTAAGGTTAGTAAGTATGTGCAAGGACATAGCCAAAAGGTAATAGCAAGTGGCAAAGAAAATAGAAACAAAAACCGGATCAGCAGGTTTACCCGATCGGATCCATGTCTACCCGATCAGGTAAATGGTCTGTTTCATGTTTTACTCTATTTTCTTCTATAAAACCCATTTGCTACCCTTTTGCTTGCTACCTTATCCCCGTGTTCTTCAATCTAAAAGCTGAAATTTTCTCAAAACCTTCAATTCTTAGTCTATTCTTACAAAATTTGTTCCTATAGTTCATCAAGAGCAACTACAAATCATCATCAATGTGACACCCTCAAATTTGCGGAAGGAAAAAAAATAATTTAAATACATAATGAAGGTGTCTGAAATAAAAATGGTCATTACAAAACGGAAATAATATTATACAATAAAAAGTGTCTGAAACGGGAGACATATCTCCCGTATAAATACAGAAATAAAAGAGTGTATAATAATATACAACCCTAAGAACCGAATATAGGTCCAAGGTAAATACTTCGCTCGCTAGCTCGTCAATGTACCCAATGTATGCATTCACCACCTGTTCGACCGCATTAAATATAAACACGGAAGCCACAGTCAGTGGGGAGTAACTCCGAGTTCTCCCAGCCACGAAATGTCGAGTTTAATAAAACATGAATAACATAAAAGCAATGTATATGGAAAATACAAAAACTTAACATATATGATATGCTTTTCATGTTATGAAACAATAACTAACATATAACCTAGCATATGAAAGCTATCATGTGAATCCGATAATAAACTATAACTCGAGGTAGGGAAGCTGGTATGCTAGCTCAGAGGTTCCTCTCAGAAACATGGCCATGATACACTCAAACCCTAATCAACACGTAATCATGTGAATCAGTTAACAATCGGTAATCCAAACTCTATCAATCCTAGCCGGCTTGCATCTCACCTTCTAGAACTCATAGAATCATACAAACATGAAAGACCAATACCTCTACAAACAGGCATAAGTTCTTAGGGCAGTCAATAGAAGACTTCTGTAACTCGAGGCTATACCACAAGGTAGGAAAACATCCTAGTCCTAGACTGATCAGACCTAGCGACAACAGCTATTCCATTCCCCGTCCCATGACATAACCGTCTATGAGAAACTCTACTAGGCGACCCCCTAAGCAGAGATGGCTAGTACTTAAGCTGGCTCCCTTCCCAAAGCGGAACTCTTAGGATGCCATGCCCCGACTTGGGGATAAGCCCCCCAGGCCCGGGACACAAACGCTATCAGTGGCGAACATATACTCGTTAAAGATAGTACGTGCCTATCAATGTCATGGTCCAAGCTACTCATTTAGAATTAGAATGGTCAAGACGCCATATCCTCATAATTCTCTATGGGTACTTAGTCAACACGACACCAACCATATAATAAAACAGTCACGGGAAAAACATCCTATCATGTGACTAATTTGCATATAAATCATAATCAAATATCATATCGCCTCATATCTACTAAGGCTAATTCAATAATTAAATACAACCTTACTTGAAGACAAATCCCCGACCCGAGTCCCGCGACGGGTCATCAGTCAAAACGGGGCTGACTAGATCTTAGTTTGACCAAACCCGTTTGGATCAAACCGGCTAGAAACAGAGTCTTTTTCCACATAGACATAAAATCAACATATTCATTCATGTTATTTTATTAAGACTTCTAACATGTGAATTATTATATCATACCCAAAACCCGTTTGACTAAAAGGATATTAAATTAAACTACGATCTCGTCTTATAATTTCTAACATGTGAGAAATAATAATTTAATGAAAAACCTTTTTTAATTAAATATTTTACTTATTAATATTTCTCGCTTGCTAATTATTACAAAACGCGGTAAAAATGACGATAACTCAAAAACCGTCACAAGTCCCAAAGTGGGACCCACGGGCTGAGTTGGGCCGGACCCCACATGGGCCTGGATGGGCCCACGGGCCTATTTTGGCAAAATGGGCTGTTTTGGCCTTTTTAACGGTTTTACTAAAAACCGTTTCTAATTATTTCCCGCATGCTTTAACATAATTAAAAACCGTCAAAACAACAATTAAACAATCAAACATTGACACAACCCAAAGACCAAAACCCGGACCCACCATGGACCAGCCCAGACCGGTCTGAACCGGCCTGGACCGGCTGGTCTGGTCCGGTTTGGCCCCTCCTCCACGGTTCACACAACCAAAGCAACAACCCCAATTTCCAATTAATTCTAACATGTTTTTAATTACTAACATCCATTTTTAAACATCCAATTTAACCATCCAACATGCAACAATCATCATCATGAAGAAATCATAAAAATATAACAAGGACACCAACATATTCATAAATTCCTACAACATAATAAAATCAACCACTTATCAGGTTACTAACTAAAATCATAAAACCATAATCAACAAAAACTAAAGATGAACCAAAAACTAAAGTAAACCAAAGCTATGTAACATTTATCCGTCGAGTAACTCGGAATCGTTACCTTAGCTAGAAAAATCAAGTAGCACCAAAATAATAAGAACTAAAACTAAAGAAAAACCCGTCTTCTAACTTCCCCTAATATATATACGAGTCACCAAACTCGTCTTCAAAACTTCCCCTATAAGAAAATGAAAGTGAAAACATAAATTATAAGTAAAATATGATTTTCCATAATTAAAGTCTTGAAAACGATTTTGACGGAAATGAAATAAAACCGTACGGGAAGATGAGGAGCGAAGAGGAGAGTCTAGAAATATAAGTTAGGACGGATTTAATTAAGAAATGAAGGTTTTATGAAGGTTTTGCTCAAGAACGATGAAGAACGGATGAAGAACGCGAAGAACGCTCAAGAACGATTAAAGAAAGTGATATTTTGATCTTAATTTGATTTGTTGAAAATGAAAAGTTGTTTGTGAGTAGGAATGAGTGGATGAGTGCCGTGTAAATATAGGCCAAAATAGTGAGTTGGGTTTTGAAATTGTTGTTATGGAATTGACCCGGTATAATAATTATATTACCGTAATTAATTAGATATTAAGTTAATTGAATTAAATATCAAGATATTATGTTATTGTAATGAAAAGAAAGAAAATATCAAGGTCAAAGAGAGAAGAAAAACCGTGAGGATAGGAGAGAAAAGCGGGTCTGATTTTGAGCGATTTGCGTAATTTTCGTTAACTGATCGATAAAGTTGAAAATATCTTAGATATTCTTATTAATTTAATCAAAAGAATTAAAATATCTAACGTGAGTGGAAAACGATGACATGGGCGCGTGACTCATGCCAAAGTCGAGTTTCGATTTTGTTTCGCGCTTTACGATGAGTCGGGAATAGTTAAATGACGTTCGGTTAAAACCGTAAACGTTATTCTTTAAATTCCGACTAAATTCAAAATAATTATATTAAATTATGATAAATCTTAATAAATCTAAATCAAAATAAATCAAAAATATTATTTTTTTAAATAAAATTTCGGTCTTCAAACTTACTAGACGAGTCGGGAAAAGTCAACGAAAGTCAAAGTCGACTTAAAAGTCGAGAAAAGTCAAAAATGACTTAGAAGTCAAGAAAAGTTTATGACGACTTTTAAAAAGTCGAGAAAAAGTCAAAGACGACTTTAAAAGTCAAGAAAAGTCAAAGATGGCTAAAAACGGTCTTTTCATGAAATCTCTCAAAAATTCTAAATACGAACGCGGAATTTCAAAATACGACTCCGATCAAAAATTTCTATTTTAAAACCTTAAGTTTGCTGAAAAGAGTTAGTAAATATTTTTACTAGAACAATTGGGCACTTTTCGGGTTGTTACAATCACCCCTCCTTTTAAAAAGTTCCGTCCTCGAAACTTAGAAGAAGGAAAGTAACGTATATGTAGGTCCATTTCAAAAACTGTTAAAAATATATTCTTAATAAAATTACAAGGTCTTATCACTGGGGCGGAAGGTTCTCGTCAGCTGTTAAGAACATCGACGTCCCAATTCAAAGACTTTAAAAGATACTTTTTCGCATCAATAAATGAGAAAACCAGTTATCGAACGTCTCCAATAACAAGTCTCAACACTTCTTGACGATAAAATACTTGAAATTATAAAACATTTCTACAAACGATTAGTTCAAAAATTCTATAGTAAATGTAATCACACTACTATCTATACCTAAAATTTCTAACTAAAGTTTCTAATAATCTATCAATACGAGATGATAATTGATAGAAGGAACGAAATATTCGAAAGAATAAATCGAATAGAAAGAGAGAAAAACAGAGGAATGAATCACCATACTATCTTCCATCTATGACAGTTCAAATGTCGATCTCAACTCGACAACACTAACTGCACCAGAATCTAGTCCTCAAGAGAGTGCAATATATCATAAATATTTTCAATCATCAGATTCTTACCAAAATATTTCATAAGCACTACACATCGAGTAAGAAC
>JAIUZE010066456.1:0-25932 GCA_022085475.1 Heliosperma pusillum
TTGTGCATTATTTGTTGTTCTAATCAAGATTAAAACAACATCATTGCATACCTAATCCTATAGCTAGTCTACCTTCTTGTAAAGACAAAAAGGAAAAGCAAAGCATTCCCCATGAGCATGGGTGGCCAGTCCATAGCTTGCATAAGAGGACTTGTTCCTCTTATTTTTCAAATTTATCTCATACATGCAAAATGTGTGTTTATCTCTCTTTATTCTTCTTTCTCACACTACAAAACTTGAGAAGTTTTTACCATAAACTTGAAATTCATTTTTCTTACTAATAATATTTACTAAGTGTAGTAATTAGATTATTAGTTATTATTAAGGGATACTACAATATATACTAGTGTAGTATTTTGTAGTGAAAAAGGGGTTTGTCTTGGTGCAACTAATTGGAGTGTTCTTATTCTAAGAACTAGGATATCATCCATATATTTTGAGCTCAAGAAAAAAGTAGGAAGGAGTCCTATTTTGTGCCCAAAATCCGTTTAAATCAATGTAAGGAACTATTTATTCTTCCTTATTTGTTTTTATGTTATGCATGCATAAGATCTAAATAGTTTAAGAGTAAAATATTTGTAATATGATATTAGAAATGTCTAATATTGAGTTTAACAAACTAACATAACATACTTAAACGGAAATACATAAGTAGAAGCATACTTATATAAATATACATGTGAATTACGAGAAGGATAAATAGGCATTTCAATATTTAAGATATAGGCACATGAAGTACAAAACCGTAATCATCATATTATAGATAGACTCGGGGAAGACACCCTTAGGCAACTATATACTCACTAGGGCTTGCATCTCACCGTTAGCGGCATATACTTGATAAGATAGAGTCTCGACATATAAACCACGTCAAGTCATCCAATAGTCACAAATAATCAACATATAATCATCCATCCAAACGTACAAACACGGTGACAACATCTCTCACGGTTAATGACACGCACTAGCACCATGTACATAGCAAGTATGATTAAAATCGCATCCACGGGATAAACATTTCCCTGAACGCATACACGATTAACATTTCGTATATGGAGACTCAATTCCTCCTGGTAGGACGACGATAATAATATCTGATACTAGTCTAAACCTGGCCAGACTCTCGGAATAACATTTTCCGATTCGACATGCGATACACATTTCGCATCCAATACTCGGTCAAACACAGAAGCCGAGTACCCCAAATTCGGTCAACCTTCACGAAAGAGGCGGAAAGAGCACAAGCATCATAAACAAGCGGTACGCTACATGCAATGTCACCACCTCGCAAGTATACGACATTTGACGGCCGACTCGATCAACGTATTGCGTTCGCCTCCAATAACGTCGTCATATCCCCACTAAAACATGCATTTAAGCATTAAGGATACATCTCCTCGTTTCGACATTCCAGTCTAGCGAGCGAGGAGGTAGCCGGGGAATGAGAGTTCATACCACTTAACAATTAGTGCTCAAATCATAACATATGTAAAACCGACTCAAAGGGGGATATATGAAAAACCGTCACAAAACATGTGATACAAGCGAATGGGATATCATATATTCTAAACATGAATATTTATAGCTACTACGTAAATTTATACGATAAACGAACCATGCGAACTATATAAATGAAAGTATAAGAAAAGAATTAGAAGAAGAATGGCAGCGTGTACCAGCCGGCCAAGTGGACCGGCTGCCGGCTACCCGGCTGGCACCTCAGTAACATTTGAAAATCATCAAAAATACAGCATGATCCAGCCGGTCAAGTGGACCGGCTGCCGGCTACCCGGCTGTACCATATACCTATTGAGAAAAGAAGAAGGAAATGAGGTGTGTCTCAGCCGGTCGGCTGACCGGCTGCCGGTTGGCCGGCTGAGACTTATGTAATACTATATATACATCAAAAATGCCAATTTCAAGTCAGCCAACTCCTAGCCGGTCAGCTGACCGGCGGCCGGTCGGCCGGCTGGGTCGACATATGCACGAATTCATCACTTAACACCAATGAAAATCAACAAACATCAACTATCATTGCCAATCATCAATACTCATTAACAATTATCAACAAACAACAATTATCATCAACAACACAAATCCTATGAATAATCATCCTAGTCTAGATACGTTTACTAACATCAAAAACACATTAAATCATGTATTGATATCGAGTAACCCTTCACCGTTACCTTTTCGCGTCTTCACTCTTCGTCTAGGTCCTCCTCTACTAGGTAGTAGTCTTTGTCGGGGTCTTGAAGGTCTCCACCTACAATTAGACAAAAAAAAAGATGAATATAATTCACCTTTGAGACAGACGTATAAATTTAAAAGTGAGAAAGACGGTAATTTTATTACCAGTTAATATAGAGGACGATAAGAGGTGAAGATTATGACGAAAATTAGCGGATTTGAGTAAGGAACAAAGGAGTAATGACGATCTTTAGCTTGATCAAAAATGGAGTTTTAGGTTATTGGTTACTTGTTGAGGAAGAAGGAGTAAGTGGAAAAGTGAGTGAGGGAGTTACGGTTTAAGGGAGATATAAGGTGAGTAAGTGGAAAAACATGGAAAAAGCCCAAAAGCGCCTTAAGGCGTAACTCACACGGAATTTCGAGTAAAGTCCGAATACGAACTCGGATTTGCTAAATTAGACACGGAAAAATTAAATTCTAGACTAAATCTAAAATTTCGCTGAAAAGTATCCGTAATATTTTTAATATAAACATAGGGTACATTTGCGGGTGTTACATTTATGCTCCTGACCAATTCATGTTTATTACAGAGTATATCTCAAATATGTTAGACTTATGCTTATTCATGAGGTCTCATATTAATTTAATGATATTGCGCCCAACTTTAAAGTTGAAACGATTTGGGTAAAGTTTTGGTTTTGTGTTGTTGGGATTCTTTTAATTCACCGTTGCTTGCTCGTCTCTAATGCATGAATGAGGCTTGGAAATACTTCTTAGGTATTTACATATTCATATGAGGTATTAGAACGGTTACTAATAGGTTTAAACAAGTTTCATGAAAGTTGGAATGAAAATTGGAAGAAGAATAGCAAGTTTGAAATTTGTTTACATGAAGGATAACTTTAAATGCTTATATCTCGAGTTATAGACATGCTATTCATGTAATTTCAAGACTAGGTGTTATCTTGTCCTCTTAAGGTTCTAACAGTAGGTCACACGCCCAAAAATACCAAGAAATGAGGGAGATATGACCATTTTACAAAAACTGGGCGCACAATGTGCTGAGTTGTGCGCACCATGCGCAACTCTTTCAGAGAAGGCAACACCGTGTGCTTCTCACCGTGATTTCCTCAAAGAGACCGTGCTTAACAACTTCAGAGAGGCATAGACCGTGCTTATCCCAACTTGACCGTGATTTCCTCCAAAGTTAAGCATATTTGATCCATTACCTCTTTTCTTGCATTGTCTTGTTGTTTATTCTCTATATCTTCGTTCTAATGCTTGTGGGGAATATGTTAACACTTGTTTATCATTGGAATAAATTTCTTAGACCCCATTCACATGTTTAATGATGGATCTTGAATGATTTTTTATGCAAATTTGTCTTACCCTTGTTGTAGATGGTTTCCAAACATGTTTTGGGATAGGCTTTATGTTTCTTGTTGTTACCTATGCTTCTTAAAATTAGTCTAATGCTTGTGTACCATGTATTGACGCTTTTTTTATCATTATAACATCTATCTTATGACTTCTTCACATGCTTTGTGACGGTTTTGGATGTTTCACTCATTTGAGTCGTATTTAACTTAGATGGTCGGTTGAGTCTTGCTTGTTGGATAGATGATATTGAACTCTCATTTCCCGTCTGTACTCTTATACTCGTTAGACTTTATGTCGTAGCGATAGAGGTACATTATATTGTATGTTAGTGGGAATATGACGACGTTGTTGGGAGGCGAACGCCCAACGTTGATCGACCCAGCCGTCAAATGTTGTATTCTTGCGAGGTGGTGTCTTTGCATGTAGCGTACTTGCTTGACTGTTGTTTGACAAACTTTCTCGTTGGCCGTACTGCCGAGATTTGGTATACTTTTTCTTCTCCGCCTCTACTATTCGTCGTATTACCGGATTTGGGGTACTCGGCATCCATTATGTCGACCGAGTCTTGGATGTGTGCACGGCTAGCTACATGTTGAATTGGGTGCACGTCTTGTTCCTAGAGTCTGGCCAGATTTAGACTAGGTTCGTATTATTATCTTAGTCCTACCGGGAGGATTAGAGTCTAGAGTCGTCTTGTCTTGCAATGTGCAGATGCTAGTGCGTTTTACTTACCGTGAGAGTTTGTTTGCCTTATATATTGGATGATTATGAAGTTGTGATGATTGTTTATGATTGGATTATCGAATGCTTTTTCTTGGATGGTTGTTCCATCTCTAACCTTTTCAATTATATGATTACTAAGGGTGAGGTTTAAGCCACTAGTAGTCATATAGTTGCCAAGGCGCGTCTTCCCTAAGTCTTGATTATATGATGATGATATTGTTGATACTCACTTGCTTATATAGCTAATATGTAACGTTATCTTTGTATACGGCAAGATATTTATATATGTATGATAATGAGTGTTTAAATGCTTTAATTATGTTCTTGTTAATGTGATATGGCTGGGAGAACCCCGAGTTACTCCCCACTGACCGTGGCATTCATGTTTCATGAATAAACAGGTACGAGTTGATGCTACATGGGGATGAGACTTGTGACAACCCTCGCGAATGCGGAAATATAAAACATACAAGCATGTGAATTATATAGCGGAAATGTTAAGTTTTAAAAACTTTTATACATGCAAGTTAAATAAAACGAGGAGTGTCAAAATATTACAAACTAAGTGCGGAAAATAACAAAGAGACGGAGTCTCTCAAAATGTTAACAAAGAACAAGTGTTTAGCAAACAAGCTAACTCGTCTTAGAAGGGAAACTCCAGGGACACACGCCCGCTACTCCCCCCCACCCCAAAATACTAAGCAAAAGCCACCAGGCAAGCAAACCTGTTCATTCATGAAAAAACATGAACGCCACAATCATGTGGGGAGGGTTAAAAAAACCCATCCTCCGGGTGCGTCCCAGCCCTATCACCTTTAACGTACATATAAGGAAATACAACATAAACGAGGAGTGGTCAAAATATTAGCAAACTACTGCGGCAAATAACAAAGAAGGGAGTCCTCTCAAAATGTTCAAGAACAAGTGTTAGGCAAACACGCTAAAATCGTTCTAGAGGGGGAAACTGTCCAGGGACAACGCCCGCTAGCTCACACACCCCGAACCCAAAATAATCATAAGCAAAAGCCATCCCATTCAATCAACCTGTGTCATTCATGACAAACTGAACGCCACAATCAGTGGGGAGTAACTCCGGGTTCTCCCAGCCATATCACCTTTAACGTACATATAAGGAAATACAAAAGTAGAGCATGCATATATAGATATACATGTGAGTTACAATAAGAAAAGATAGGCAATACAATATATAATGATAAGATCATGTGGAAATCAAATCCGAAACCATCATGTTATTCAAAGACTCGGGGTAGACACTCTTAGGCAATCGAATACGCTCACTAGGGCTTGCATCTCACCGTTAGCGGTATAAGATTGATAAGATTGAGACTCGACAAACAACCAAGCCAAGTCATGCGATGATCACAGTAAATCCAACATATTATCATCCATTCACGAACCAAGACAATGACGGTGTCCAATCATACAATGACCATGAACAAGATCATGAAATCACGCATTCAAGAGACACAAGACGACATCTCTCACGGTAAATGAAACGCACTAGCATCGTGTACATGGCAAGTATGATTAAAAGGCATCCACGGGATCATATTTCCCTGAACTCATACGCGATGCTTACATTTCGCCTATGTAGACTAATTTCCTCCTGGTAGGAACGATAATTAAACGGCTCCTAATCTAAACCTGGCCAGATTCTCGGAATCACATTTTCCGATTCGATATGCGATCACGTTTCGCACCCAAGACTCGGTCTTACAATATTTGCCGAGTACCCACATTCTCGGTAGATCAATTCACGAAAGAGGCGGAAAACGAGCTCAAGCCTCATAACATGCGGTACGCTACATGCAAATAACACCACCTCGCAAGTACACAACATTTGACGGCCGGGTCGATCAATGCATAACGTTTAACTCCCAACAACGTCGTCGTATGCCCACTAACACATGCATTTAAGCAGTAGGATACCTCTCCGTTCCGACATTCCAGCCTTACGAACGGGAAGGTAGCCAAGGGAATGAGAATACAAAGCACAAGACGAAATAGTGCTCAAACCGTAACATTTGTAAAAACCGACTCAAAGTGGGAACATACCAAAAACCGTCACAAAACATGTGATACAAGCGAATGAGAATATCATATATCCAAAACATGAATAAATACATGATACATAAGCATTAGACCAAGTTTAAGAAGCATAATAAATAGGAAACATAGATACCTCTCCAAAACAACAAGTTTGGAAACTAACTAAAATAAGGGTTCACTTCAAACGGTCATATCTAGAGTTCTAGACATGATATTACAGAAATGCCAAGTCGAGGTGATAGCTTATCCTCTTACGGTTACAAGGAATGGTCACAAGCCCAAAACAAGCAAGTAACGAAGGAGATATGGTCATTCTACGAAAAAGGGTTAGTGCAGGGAAACTGCACCAGTCACGACCGTGACTTGAATTTCACGACCGTGAAATGAGGTTTCACGACCGTGAAATGAGGTTTCACGACCGTGAAACACTCTGTTACCAATTCATCCGTGAGCCTTTAACAAAAATCAATCCTATCATTTCCAATTCTCATAATTCATTTCTAATAACTATCAACAATCAATATTCATCATCAACAATCATCAAATAACAACAATCATCATCCATAACATGATTCCTAAACTTACTAATCGTATTCTAATACGATTTCTAGCATATAAGCATGTAAAACACGTAAATGATACCGAGTAACCCTTCAACGTTACCTTTTCGCGTCTTTAAACGGTTACTAAGCTTTCCTAATCTCCACCTACATAATATTAGATAATAAAAGATGAATATCATTCACCTTGAGAAAGACGGATAATTTAAAAAGCGAGAAAGACGGTAATTTTATTACTAATACGGATAGAGGAAGCTAAGAGGGGAAGAATAAGACGAACTTACGAGAATTTGAGCGAGAAATGAACGAACTATGACGAATCTAAGCTTGGAAGAAATGGAAGCTAGGTTTTGGTGTTTAAGGTGAGGAAGAAGAAGATTGAGTTGTGAGGAAATGAATTAGGTTTAGGGTTTGAGGGAGAATATGTAGGATGAGTCGGAAAAGTCAACGAAAGTCAAAGGCGGCTCAAAAGTCAAGAAAAGTCAAAGGCGACTTAAAAGTCAAGAAAAGTCAAAGACGACTTAAAAGTCAAGTAAAGTCAAAGACGACTTAAAAGTCAAGAAAAGTCAAACTCGACTCAAAAGTCAAGAAAAGTCAAACTCGACTCAAAAGTCAAGAAAAGTCAAACTCGCCTTAAGACGGGATTTTCATGGAATCTCGCAGAAATTCCAAATACGAACTCGGAAATTCTAAATTTGACTCGAAATAATAAATTCTAAATTAAAACTTAAATTTGCTGAAAAGGTTTCGTAAAGTATTTCTACTAGAAAAATAGGGTACATTTCCGGGTGTTAGAAGACTAGTGTGAGCTAGCGAGCGTCGTTACACGATGATTACCTATGCGTCGTTTAGACTCTTTTATTTTTGGGATTATTGTATTTGGGACTTGTTTTCCCCCTTTATGGCTACTTGTCACCTTATCGGGTATAGCTACTATGTTTATTTCCCTTGAACTTTGTTTACGATGATTCTCGCGAACTTTGCTTTAAAAGGTTTTAAAAATTCTCTATTTCCGATGCGTGTTGCTTGTTTACTTTGTTGCTTTTGCGAGGATTGTCACAGAAGCAAAATTAGTTGCAGACCCAACCCAAACCAACCACCTAAACCCGATTTGATTGACATATTGATCATCTCCAGTAAGGATTAGGTACGAGATGATGTATAATGCCTTGCTTAAATAAATTATCCAGATTAGAAACCAAAAGTTACCAAACCCGGCTAACCTAAAATGAAATTTGTTGCAGACCCGACCCAAATTAACCCGAACCAAACCCACTAGTAACAACTAGGCACATGATGATGTCTAAAGTGATGCTTAATTAAATTAATCAAATCTGGATCCTAAAAATCACCCGACCCAGCCCAACCCAAAAAGAAATTGGTTGCGGACCCACCCTAAATTAGCCCAACCTTAACCTAGCTGGATTGACCCATTTATCACCTCACGACTAGGCACGAGATGATGTCTAAAGTCATGCTTAATTAGAACTAGTTTGAATCCCGCTCAATGCTTACACAGTATATATAGATTTTTTATTTTTTTTAGGGTATTACTTAAAGGTTTCAAAGCGACTCGTCAATAATTTTTAATACTCCATCCATTGTATTTCGATATGAAAAAGGAAACTAATCAAAGAGAGTACAGTTATAAAATGTGTATTTTAATGAAAATCAAAACTAACAAATTTATTTTATAAATTTTCTCCAAATTATGGAACACCAAACTAGGGGGCAAGACAAAATTAGGAAACAACAAGACAAGTAAACAAACAAGATAGAGACCCTGAACTCAAGATTGTCAAGACTAGCACAGACAGTTCTAAATTCAGTGAATCCTAAGCAAAACTCACCCACTAAGACTAGCACAAGTGAATGACTCAAGCTTAGGCCAACAAACTAAGACTAGCACAAGTTTGTTAAAGGTTTTGATCTAGCCAAGACTTGCACAGGTTAACAGGAAATAGAGTAAATACTCTGGTTTTCATTCAATCAATTCTGAGTTTTACACAAGGCAAAAGGGCTCTTTATATAGAGCATTACAAGAGATCTCCACCACATAAATAAAGCTACATCTAAGGGCTTGAAATGAGCCTTACAAAGACAACAAAACAGATGCAAAAGTCTACTAATACGACGAGCTGAACAGACTGCATACTCCTCAGAAAAGTGACTGCAAAAGTATCTTTGACCCTTTCCCAAAATGGCAATGTTCTGCAGGCTATCTGTAGGACTTGGTTTGGTTGTTTGCTGCTTCATATAGGGCCTTGAGAGGGACTACTATGACCTTCCCAACGACCTTATTAATGCTACTGCAGGTCACACAAAAGTAAGATGCCTTTGAACACATTTGTTGGCCTCAATGCCTGTCTGGCTCTCAGAATGACCTATGAACTTGTGGGCTGTTTTTCTTGGACTTCCAGGGACAGTTGAGAAAACATACTGGACTTTTTTGTAGCCAAGGGTCTCAACTAGATGGGAAAAGAAGTTGGAGCCCTTGCTTGGACAGCTGTTGTAGGATATATGGCCTGGAACTGTTGTTGGTCTGGACTGGTTCTTCCTGGTCCGCCTGAATGGCCTTGGATCTTGTTGTTCTGGCTGGTGGTGTGTGTGTTGCCTCTTGGACATAGTTCACTGGAGGTTCAAAGTATGTTGAGCCCCTAGCTCCTGCTTCAAATTATCAATGATTTTCTTTTATCACGAAGTTAATAATATCATTTTTATAGTTTTTTTTTTTATCACGGAGTAAGTATGTGTCACGTAATTGTCTAAAGTAATAATTATTGTACAAGTGATAGATTTAACAATTTATAATTTATAGTTTTGTACCAATTTTATTATATTATTAAAAGATCATAATTTTGAGTTTATTGAGAATATTATAGTTTAAATATAAGAGTATATTATAATGAAAAAATAGTAGGTTAATGAAAGAAAGATTTACTTGTTTTCTTAATTAGGAGAATGCATTTTGTAGGGAAAACATTTGAGAATATTTATCCTCTTAGTATCAGTAACTCTCCAGTACAACGGTCTCATACCGTGCTTTTTCGCAAAATGTGACCACTTTTTGGTAAATAGTGACCATATTGAAAAAAAAAATTATTTTTTAGTCATAAATAGTGATCATTTTTTGATAAATAGTGATCATTTTTTTGATAAATAGTGACCATTTTTTATGACTAAAAAATGGTCACTATTTATCAAAAAAATGATCACTATTTATCAAAAAATGGTCACCATTAACTGGTCGCACCATGCGACCGTCGTAGAGGAGCAATTGCGTCTTAGTATACAGAGGATGGGTGATATTAGAGGTGGACAATGGGTTGGGCCGGACTGGGGGAGTTATGGCCCTGGACCGGTTCGGTTTGTAAAAAATGGGCAAATATTGATGCGGGTCAGGCCCGGCTTGGGGAGTGGGCTGGGCAGGCCACCGGGCTGTAGATTAGTGGGCCCGTTGGGGCGGGGCGGGCCAACCCGTACTATTGGCCAGGTCTAGGTGACATAATCAAGTACAAGTACAATTTGTATTTAAGTCATGAATCTAGCTTTATGAAATTTTCATGGATTCTCTCAATTTGTGACAAAACGAATAGCAGAATTTTCTGTTGATTCCTTCTGCAAACGTATTCCAAGCTGGACCAAGCATATGATGCATCCACTTATATAGCATACTGTTTAGTGTTTACGTATCTTTTATCGTAAAATAAAATCCCAAATTATTGACTGGATGATTGATTGATTTGTTCCCAAATAATTGATACGAAGTACTATTTATGCACTGGTGATTGGTGACGCTTGAGGGACGGAGAAATTTAGGTATACCGAAGCGCAAAATATGTGATGAATTGAGTCTTCCCTTTAGTGTGACCCGAACACGCTTTCATAATTTTACGACCATGAGAATTTGTGATGATAGATTGCAATTAGGACCTCTCTATTTTCTAACAGAATGAAGAATTCATTTATATATACGATAGAAAGAGTAAAATGTGTTTCTGTAGGAAGATTAGATCAGCAGACGCAAAGCAGCTCAGCAACAACAGTACAAAACGAGTTCAGCCATCTTTGGAACAAGGGGGTTGCCAAACAATAATAATTAACATCACAAATACTCTGTAACAGTTTGGGAGCCTCCCCAAGAACACCAAAAATTCCAAGTGATGTATGTTGGAATCTACATCAAAACCAGTGGCACCCTAAATACTGAGGCATGTGCAACAATGAGGTTCCGTATATGATGAAAGAGAAGACATATAGGGAGGTAAACTTTTGCCTTTGCGGATGCTCGTAGGAGAGATTTTCAATATTACACTAGTCACATTGTATAAATAGGGAGACATATAGCTGGAGTGAGTTGTAACTTTCATTATTTAACACTAGAATTCATTTTACTCTGTAAATAGTTGTATTTCTTCTATTACTGAATGCAAGTTGAAGCTTGCTTTTGCTTCACTGGCTTCTGCAGTGCACACATTTTTCACAGTTTCACATATTTATTGGGTACCTATTATTTAAACAGCATCTTAAAAATCAAACATCCTGGTGTATAATGCTTAAGTTTATTAATGCTAAGATTACTGGCAACTGAAAAATACAGTGTAAACTCATTCGATGACATTTATCAAAAAAAAATTACCAAGACCAGAAAAACGTACTCTCACAGTCTCACTTGTCCTTGGACTTGAGTTGTCCTGCTAGCAAGACAAGTCCAATTGCAGAAAATCCCGACAAAAGGGTCGATGAATAGGACACAGCTAGTAAAGTTCCCCTCAAAGACTGCACAGCAGATAAATTCAGATTTAGAGGGAGTATTATGATCTTCAGATTATGAAGAAGTCTATATATTGAAATGATCATAAAACATACATACTTCCTCCATTCATTTCAATGAGAAATTTGTTCAAACTCCCGTCATGTATTCTGAAAGTTACGTATGCAAATGAAATGAATGGGGGGGGGAATAGTACTCTGAATCAAATGTGGTATTCGCCGCAATCATGTTAACGGTCATGGTTCATGATTGTGTACTAAATGTCTGGCTACTATGTTTTATTTACCACGGCATGTTTTTCTCAGTCACATTGTTAGGGTTGAGGCAGTTTATGGAGGGGAAAAGCGGAGAGTATAATTTTTAAGAGGGAATGTTGTGAATATCATTTCTCATTTCAGTACAGTCACCAACTAATTTCCAACAGCTTATATACATCTTACATACAACATTCTAGAGCTATATCTTAGGAACACTAGGGGACAAATTAATTATAGGGGATTGACGCTCAATAAGATAGGAAATGTAATACGCAAAAGGTCTCATGCATTAGCAAATATCTATTGTAGCAGTTAGATATAAGCCTAAGATAATCCATATTGGTGATCAGCAGTAGTAAACTACCAGGTCATATGCTTGTATAGGTCAACTGTGGCCCCGACAACCAAATATGGCCTAGAGTATTTCTTAAGGCATGAAATTTTGCCCCGAGTCCTTTGTACGCTTCCACGGGTTTGATGATGGTGGATGGTAAACCCCCTCTAGCATATATAGTTAAAATGAAGCTGGGCAGATCAAAACTCCTGTGGAATTAGGTGCATCCTTTTTAAAAGGTTCTTTACCTATCGACAGTATTTGTTCAGTAGGTTGCAAGCATGTTAGGTATTGGGCAATGCCCCAACAAATTAAAGTTGGGCCGCGAAACTACATCGCGATCATTTTATAAAGGTTTTGAATGTTATCAACTTA
Source organism: Heliosperma pusillum (assembly GCA_022085475.1). Classification (NCBI taxonomy): domain Eukaryota; kingdom Viridiplantae; phylum Streptophyta; class Magnoliopsida; order Caryophyllales; family Caryophyllaceae; genus Heliosperma; species Heliosperma pusillum. The sequence continues at coordinate 12,664 of JAIUZE010066456.1, forward strand.
CGGAAAGAGCAACTTAAACAAGTGACGTATGCATTTATGGCAATGACCTAGTTTTGGCCGTAACATCCGATTACGCATTTCAGGCTAAATCCGAGATTTTATACCTTTGCCAACAGCAACGCGTTATCGTTTGCATATTGCAATGAACTCTCTGGGATGTTTTGTATTCCTTGGCTTATTTCCCATGATAGGAACCTGCATTTGAAAAAAACAAAAAAAAAAATTACAAGGCATCAACATATCTGATCTCCGAAGCGTCATACTATAACTAGATTCATTCAGTGGGTAACTAATAATTGTACTACCCAAAACCGACAGCAATAACTGCGCCAATATATGCCTTCTCTGGAGACAATTCAACCTGAAGTTCTCCAAACTGTTGTTACAAGAACGAGTAAAAATCATCTTCTGCTAAAAGTATTAAATGAGTCAAATAAGAGGAGATTAACATGCTAGGTTACCTTAAAAGTCCTTGTTTCAATGTTTGGAAGTTCCTCAGTTACATCTGGCACACATGCAGAGAAAAGCTTCCCAGCAGCTATCATTGATTTTGCAATCTATAATTGTTGCAAGTAGCCAAGAATACTGCTATTTTAGGAATGCATTAATTAAGAGTTAAATGCATTATACTGCGGAAATTCATCAACACAATTTGTAACATCAGATTAGAACCGTAATGTTTCGTCATTTTGGAGCCGAAGACAAAGTTCAGCTTTGAATATGATAACACAATGCAAAATGACTTGCTAAACTGTCTAAATCTCTATGCTTCAGATTATGAGGTAACAGACTGTTGACACAATTTACGGTGCAGTATTCATGTGGGTCATGTAGAACCTCCTGTCCATGTTATAAGCAGAAAAGTAAGGTTGCGTATATACAAACCCCACCCCATACCAGAAGTAATGCACTAAGGTAATGTTGTTGTAAGAATTTTTGAAAAGAATAAATCTAACTCGTTATGCTTGAATGAAAGACAATAGGACAACATATTTATCCCAGCGTAAGTTCAAAGGCAAAAATTCAGTTGTAGGATACCCTTTGTAATTCACCTTGACCATATTGTCCCATTAATTGAAATCTTTTACCGGCAGACACCAATCGCTTACCAAGAGCTACACAGAATTATTTCAAGTCAAATAATATGAAAATTTATTAAACAAGCACGAAGCACCACTTTGCGCAATTGATTCTTGCCTGACTTTGCACTTTCTGTCAGCGTTTTCTCCAATAAAGGGAGCTTCTTTGCTATAGAAGAAGATGTTGAAGTATCAGCTAACTGCCACGCGCGGCTCAATTCTAATAATGTCTCACCCAACTCTTGTCCACACTGAAATTTTCAGCTTCACAGGAATTAGTCCAACGATGCACCTTGCGGCAAATTTAAATTTATCAAAATAATTCCTAAGAAATCAGAGTGTGTGTAGAAGGAAACTGATTAATACTTGCATTAAGGGCTTAAGGCCATGAAGAAAAGATGACTGAAAAAATGGTGATATTAGCATGTGACCACCGTACAGGCGTAGATAATGATAGAGCCAGGAATGGAAATGATGAAGTCAAGGGACGCAAAAACATAGATTGAAATTCATTGGGGGTATAGTAATGCAAAAAGAGCAACTTAGGAAGAAAAAAAACAAAGAATCGGCCATTTAAACAAAAAGTATTCCTAAATGACAATGGCACATAGCCGGACTTAGCTTCTGCACACTCGAACTACTATACAGCAGTTCGCGTATCCGACACTCGACACTCGGACATGGGTATGACACTTGGACACCTCATTTTGGACCAAAATATGCATATTTTTCAAAAAAAAAATAGCCGAGTTTGACACTTGGACACGCACTCGTGTCGGATACTTCTAAACGACTCTGAGGAACGTACTGAAATATTATACAACTGATCAACCAACCCTATTCAACAACGTTAACATACTGCCACAAAGGCTATAACTTTTATGTGCCTTCAGGGAATGTGTTAAGCTAACAAAATACACCAACAATAACCTTGTTCCTCAAAGGCACCCGCCATAGGTAGATATTTGTACATAATTTTATTCGTGCATGTTAAAGCACATAGAGGTTATTTCAGAAGATTCAGCATGAAAATCATGTTTCAGTAATTGCAGTCACTGACCACTACGTCATAAAATAAGACCCATTGACAGTTTAGTGAGCCAACTTAATGTGTTCCTTTCACATTCAATACTCAACGAATAGTGAGAACTTGGCTACAGGGAAATCAAAAACAAGTTCTACCAATTAAATAACAAGTTGAAACATAACCTAGTAATCTTCTACAAAGTAGCATGCAACTTTGTTTTGTGCTAACCATCAAACTCCCATCCAAATGCAATGAAGAAAAACCGATAATTCCTTGCAAATAACCTTTAACTAGGCCTGCCTGTGATGAACCCACGCCCACATACAAGCCTTTTTCGGTTTTCGCATGATAGGGTAAACTAAATGTTAATGTGCTACAACGAATCGAAGAAACTGATCTTACCAAGTTGAAAACATCAGATATGCACTCAACAAACTAACCTCATTAAGCACTGGTCCATTTGAAAGATCAAACGCTGCATCATTGAGCTGCAACAAACAATCACTCCCTATAAATAAAGCAAAATGGCTCACTAAACTGGTTGCACTTCTTTTATTGTGAAGTATCAGACATTCAATGCAATTCTCAACGCAGTTTTCATCTTGGGTCATTCGCCAAACATCAAAATGCCGAAAATAGTCATTCGAAAAACAGACAACAATTTTAAAAAGAAAGCAGTAACATTTAATAAAGTAGTCCGTACAAATCATACAACTTTGCATACAGAGAAATTTACTCACATCAAGACGAAGATCATTAGGAAGCTTTGCAAAGTAATCACTTGGCAAATCAAAGCTATCCTGCAAATTACACCTATAATTTCTAATCAAACAAATAACAAAAAAAAATACTCAATTGTTAAAAGATTAAAAAAAAGAAATGAAAAAAGTAGAGAAATTACAGCCAATTCTTGAAGAAGGATTTGAGGATCAGGATTGAGGGACATGGAGGAATCTGCTTCAGTGATAGCAGATGCAATGCCGAGGGGTAATTTGGGAATATTGGTTTTGTGAGTGATGAAATTTCTGACATGGGATTTTTGTGTGTAGTTGTTAAAGAAGAGTGAATTAATGGGGAAAATATTGGAGGAAGAATGAAGTAGAGATAGAAGAGGTTGATGGGAATAATAGTGTGTTATACTAGTAGTAGCCATTTTAGGGGTGTACTTGGAATGCTGATTTCACTCTGTTTTCTTCAGCACTTGATGCTTAACTTAAATACTGCAACTTCAGGAACCGTGATTTGAGATTAAGTTATTCCGTATGTGGTTTGTGGAAACTTGGTTAGATGTCCATTGGCCCACTTCAATTACACCGTTATCTATCTAGTCATATTTTATTTTTTTACGCAAACTCTCCTCTTAAGCAATAAGATGGATCCAATTCTACCATTTGCCTATTTTTAACCCGCACGGTTTGCTGTGATGAGAATTTGTACAACTTGCCTATTATTTTACGGAGTTAATTTTCGCAGTACAATTTTATTCAATTTAATACTTTTTGTACAACTCTTTCCATTTGCATATCCATAATAAAAAAAAATACTAAACCTAATTCTTTCGATTCATACTGATGTAAGTATGCAACATCTCAAATTAATCAAACTACTATAACTAAAGATGATGATTAGAATGTAAAACATATATTTAGTTCATTAATTAGTCATAAATTATTGAATAAATTAGTGTTTGAAGGATGGCGTCATGGCGGAAGCGCGGGTGGCAGTGGGTTGGTGGTGAGGGGGGTGAGGTGGAGATGGTGGTTATCGTGGTGGGTTGGTGGTGCCGGGTTGTGTTAAGAGGAGAGTGTGGTCGGATGTGTTGAGGGAAGATCGAGGGAGGTGATTCGTTGTCAGTGGTCATGGAGGGAAGTTGTAAGTCGCCAACGGTCGTCAGAGTTTCTTTGTAATAACTCGTCTTGTAGCTAGGGTGCTTGATCTAGTGGTCTACTGGTGCTAGATCGAGCAACCCACCGTGTGGTGTAAGGAAATGATAAGACGAATGGAGAAAAGTTCATGTAGAGCTCAACTCAACCGAGCAAGGGGTTGCTTGGCCGAGCAGAGTAATGTTGCTCGATCGAGCAACCTAGTTATTTACAGCGTGTGTTTTTTCTAGGGGTGGCAATCGGGTCAGTCGGGTCGGGTTTGAGTCGGGTCATGTCGGGTTTGGGTCGTATCGGGTTCGGGTCATATCGGGTCAGACAACCCTTTCGGGTCGGGTCGGGTTCGGGTCATTATCGGGTCGGGTCATTTTCGGGTCAAATGATACATCGGGTCGGGTCGGGTTTGGGTCGGGTCGTAATCGAGTCCGGTTATTTTTTCGCAATATTTCAATATTTTTCCATTAAATCTAGTTTTAAATTATTATTTGGTTTAATTAATTCATTATTAAGTCAAACATATCAATTTAAACAATAAATCACTTTCATTTTGATCATTATTAAGGTTAATAATTGTCAGAGCGTCAATTTAATCGGGTCAATATCGGGTCGGGTCAATGTCGGGTCGGGTTCGGGTCGGGTCACTGATTTTCGGGTCGTCAACGGGTTACGGGTCGTCATCGGGTCGGGTCGGGTCGGTTTCGGGTTGCAGTATTCTCGGGTCGGGTCGGGTCGGTTTTGCTCGGGTTTCGGGTCGGGTCAGACTTGCCAGCTCTAGTTTTTTCTATTCTGAAATTATTATATTCTTATTTATTCTTTTCCTAAACTTGTCCAAGCCTACCTAAGCACTATATAAACCTCTTAAGCATCATAGTATAAGTCTTTTAGCTTATATTCTTAGTTTAACAAATATCATAAATAAGTTAGAGAGAAAAGGGAAGGGGGGGGGGGGGCGGATATTGTGCAATTATTGGGGATTTCTTCCTTGCAAGTCTAGTTCTAATTCTTCTTGTTGTAAATACTCTAACTTATCTTATAAATCGTTTATGTACCTAGTAGTCTTCTAACTCATCTTATTAGACTTGATTAAGACTAAATCCTAGATTTGGAATTGGGAAAAATTAGTATGATGATTAATTGATTGGATGTATGGTAATTGTTATGTAATTATATGTATATAGGTGGTGGATTTTTAGAAGAGCGATAATTCCTTACACACTCTTGGGAAGTTTGTGTATTGTTGATTATGTTGGTAATGATTGCTTATTGGTTAGGTTATATGTTGTGCTGTGTGTATTATGGCATGAGTATGAAATTGGAATTGTGTTATTGAGATTACGATGTTAGAATTGTCATGTTCGGAATTTGTGTGATGAAATATTGATATTGGTCTTTGGGTTCCGTAATTTATCCTAAGGATCATCTGGGGGAGGTTGATCCTAGCTCCATTGATCATGGATCTCACCTCATCGTTCTTTTAGGGACCCACCTTTTGAGAAATGTGCACATGCGTAACTAGGGATGATAATAATGCAGGTAATTCGGTCAATGAATTAAATGCCATAAAGATCAAGCACCAATAAGACCCTTTGAGGGATGTCGCCTCGTCGTTCTCCTCTTAGAGCATCTCCAATGGTAAGCTAGTTGCTACTAGCTTACCTTTGCCACATCAATATTGTAAGCTATAACAATTTTAAGCTACAATTTACTCCAATGGTGTAGTCAACTTATAATTAGCTTAATTAGACCCACCAACACACTTATCTATTTATTTATTCATTTTCTAAATTTCCAACATAAAATTAAAATTTTATTAATGTGATCTATATTTTTCTATTGGTTAAAATTTATTGGCGTCAATTTAAGCAAGTAGCTCCATGGAGCTACTAGCTTAAAATTTTTGTGGGTCCTTTTAAGCAAAGCTAGTCTACATGGACTATTCCAATGGTTAAGCTACTAGCTTACAATTTTACAAAATTGCAAGCAAGTCCCAAAGCTAAACCATTGGAGATGCTCTTAGAGATCCACCCTTGCTTGGTTTGTGACTCGTTCTTTAATACCGTTGCCATGTTTTGAGGTTGTTTATTTATGATTAATGCAGTCAGGGTTATTCCTACTTAACATTTGATTAACATTTGGTTAACTTGAGTGTGTTATTGACAAAGTAATTACATTAACTACCCATGATGAACCATTGGAGTATGTTCTTGAGTAAAAATTCTCAAAAGCTAAAAATCTTCTTCTCTCCATAAATATAGCAACACCAATGTGGCGCTTCTAGTTTTTGAAAACTTACTTTTAAGAAATTAAGTCCAAAAAACATAAACTTATTTTTAAGAATTTAGGCCAAACATGCTCTAAATTCAAAAGAGCAAGGCCTTCATATGAATACAAGACCTACCTCATTTAATCTAGACTTAAATACGTATAGCAAAAATGATTTTCAAAGGCGCAAGGCACAAAGATTAAATTTAAGTACATATGGCAATGGTACAAGACACAGAGTGACAGTAATAATTAACCAACGCTACAAAAAATTGCAACGATGAAATGGACATTTGTGTGCCAAAACCCCTAATTTCTATCATTTCCAGACTGTTACTCCGTACATGGAAATCTCTATCTAGAGAACAATTCACTTGGAGCATTTTCACTTGAATTTGTCATCTACGAAAATGTAGATCTCTAGCTAACCGAATTGTTCAATTTTCAACCTTAGCAACCTTTCTTTGCTCAATTTGGCCAGTCACGGGGCATTGCATCTCAGTCCAACTTATTGGAACCATTTTCTCACCTGTACGACACAAGTTGCGGATTAATATTTTCTGGCTTCACAAGTTATCATTCAGTTTAAGTTCATGTAAACAGTTTGTCTCCGAACAAGTTAACTCGGCACGTAACTTTGGTTGCCAGTCAAGACACCAATAAGACACTTTCATAAAATGGTCAAAGGCACAAAACATTTGACCACTGCATCCAACAGTTGTAGCCAATTCTGAGTCTAATAGGACTCAGGCAAGCTACAATATCCATTGACTAGAGTTCATAGATACAGTATGCCTTACTTCCTCCACTGACTATAGTTCATAAATCACTTTTTGAGACATTCCAATTGATTCGTTACATTTCCACTTCAAGTAAGGCACAACCTGCCAAACACTTCCACATGCGGGTAGGTCATATTTTTCTCACATTTTTCATTTCTACTGAGTTTGGTCCAAAAGCATAAGTAGTTAACTCAAGAGAGTGACGGGTGTGCACGTGCACACATCAGGACTTCCTAAGTTATAATATGTATACAAATGCTACGCACAAGCAATTGAGAACATGAACTCTCTCTGAAGTTCAACTGACCAGAACCAAAACTGCATATAGTAATAGCAAGTAATGGGTGCAAGAAATCGAGACTGGACCAGTACAGAGAAAAGTAAACACAGGAGAAGGAAAAAGAAAACACCATCCGAAAAGATAGCACACAGCCTGATCCACTCACCTGCGGAGCTTTCTGCAGATACAACGCCTAATTCATTCTTTTGCGTTGATAAGTAGTAAGCCCTCGCATCCCCAAGAGAACGCTAGGCAATGTGTTAAGGTACACCTGTGCGCAAACGAGAGTGTACAAAATAGGCGATACATGGGCGAAATGCGCCTATTATCGAAAATAAGCCACCACTAATATCCACAAGGTATAAAAGAGGTAATTCGTTGACCAATTTCAGGCTTTCTCAAGGGAATTTATTAGAAACGACTACACTGTAGGAGGTTAACGTTTGAGCTTCAAATTAACATACTTTAGTTCTTGTAGTTATCAGTGTTAATACCTTATCCAAGCTATGAGAGAATTTTGAAAAAAATAAAAAATAATCTTACTATAAGTAAAAAAGAAACAAATAACAAGCATTACAGAATAGGAATAAAGGATACAACCTCTGCTTTGACAATATCACCCGCTCGGAATGAAGCGTACATATAAACTTTATCAACTTCGGTTGCTCTTACATCATGCTGCCTGCCAGGGTGCGATGGTCATTGTAAGTTTGTAACTCTCAATAATCAAGTAAATAGTTGTGTCATTGAGACATTGAACATCAGTGTGTTTGAAGCGAAAAAAGGAAAAGAAAAAAAGTTAAACAGGTATAAGTATCCTTTAAGAATTGTAAATGCTACGCAGACCTTGTAATTTCCAAATCAAATCCAAGCATTCAAGGGCTAGTGAGTTTTAGAAACTGCTTCATTGGTTATAAATACACGAGTAGTCTTTCAAAAAGGAGCTCGATACTAATGTTAAATTTATAACCCCTTTCTTCAAAAGAGAGTAGGATAATAACTTAATAACCTCATAAGTAACATTCTGAGGTCCTTATAGATGATATCTAAGAATACGAACTAGGCATTTATAGAGTTACTGACAATTTCTTGAATGTGAAAATTATCTTCCGCCTAGTTATTAGGTAGCAGACCACAACATACATATTGTAGCCCTCCAATTGAGTAAAATTAAGAGGTCTCTTGCAAGGAAAGAACTGTATTCAGGTGAGGAGGCAGAGAGCGCAGTTCTGTCACATATCTCATTAATTAAATCTTAACTTGGCCAAATTGAAAACTTTAAACTATATCTTAAATCAGTCTGATGAACAAAAATTGAAGTTTTTAAATTTAAATCATAAACCAAGCTGGAAGTGGTGAGGATATGAACACTCCTTAAATGCAGATGCTATAAGAAACTAGCTTCACCCATTTTCTGTACCTGATGATACCTGTAAATTTCTCCTTAAGAGCTTTTTCACCAACACACATGATATCAGCTGAAGCCATCATAGGCGTCACCTTTTTAACCTGCCAAAAATATCATACCTAGATCCAGTTTAACCTCACCGTAGAATTACATAGAAAGCAAAAATAACTATGAATCCATCAATTTATATAAAAAGTGATTCTCCTCTAAGCAGAAAAAGAGAACGGAATTTTGATCATACAAAACATCAATAGTAGTAAAAGAAAATTTGTTCTGTATCAAAACTCGTTCAAAACAACCTCATCGTTCAAGAAACTGAGAAGTGGACAACTTTTATAGAGTGACTTACACGACAAAGGACAATACAGTCGCGTTCAGGGACCGCACCATGTGCTTTGTGACCAGTTACCTCAGCAACAAGCCTCTATATGAATCATCATGAACTAGTTAGTGTTAGAACAATCATATCAAACACATGCCAATGGCCATCCTAAGCATCAGCAAATTGAGTATCACCATTTCATGTCAGCCAATTTGTTTAGCAGAAGAGTGTATTATAGAGACATGTACAAGTATCTAATATTTACAATTTCATAAGGACCATCTTCCTATTTGCCCGTCTACATCATAAGCTAGAAGAAAAATACCCCTAGAAGGAGAATTTCCTTTATAAAAATTGGTTCTGAAAAAATGCCCCTTTACCAAGATGTGCCTACATAAGATAGCTGTAATCATTTTGATTAACAAGACGGTGAATAAGAAGATGAACTTTTTAATTTGAAATGATACAAAAATTTCACTACTTATTTGCTACAAAACTAGGTCAATGTAATAATAGTATAATACTACATAAGTTGCTTGACACTATTCCAATTTCCTCTAAAAAATTATCCTTCGACTCTATCGGATTTTACTTCACCTCCAGTTTGTCATTACAATAAAGGAAAACAACTTCCTCCGTCTCCACCCTTTATCATAAAACAGGTAAGAGGATCATATAATAAAAATAAAACAGCAACATTGTAAGCAATAAATAAAATGAAAAAAAAAAAAAAACCTTGTCGGAGGGAGAAGAAGGGGAATTGAGAGAAAGCGATCCGGTGAGAGCAGCGTAGACCAGCTTAACACCAGCAGCATCAGTGGCAACATATGTTCCTTTTCCCGGACTTATTTCCGACGCTTTTCCGAGTACATCTCCCGGCGTCACTACTTTACTGCATACCCCCAACAAAAAAAAAACTCAACTCAAAAGAACAACAAAAGAAAAGGTGGGAAGAAAAGGGATGAAGGAAATTACCAAGTGTCGTGATCCACAGCATTCATGCTTCAAATTGGTGATCAATTTTCTAGGGTTTTGGAGGGGAGGAGAGGAGAGGGAGGGAGGGAGAGTGTCTGTTTGGTGTGAGAGCGCCAATTAAAATTAGGGTTTAGGGGTATTTTGCTGCGAATTGGGCGCGCCAAGATCGTCGGGGAATCGAGAATACGGCTAGGGGTGTTCATGATTAATCGAACCGTAAAAACCGAAGCGAAAAAATCGAAAACCGCCCTTTTTTTAGGTTCGGTTAACCGAACTGAAAAACAAAATCAGATCGGTGAACCGAACCGGTTTAACCGCTTCACAAACGGTCGGTTTTGGTTCGAATTTTGGTAACCGCGGTTAACCGAAACCGAACCGAATTACTAATATTGCTTATATCTCTTTTGGGCTGAATCGGTAATGGGCCCAAAACTTAATATAAAACCCTAACTCTCCTCTTATTCTCTCAATCTCACGCCTCCTTCATTCTCACAATCTCACTCATCTCTCATTCTCATCTTATCATCTCCATCATACACTTGTCTTCCATCATACACATGTTGCAGTTCATTTTCTTTCCGCCCTTCACGTACCTGCCACCATCACCCTTCACTTGTCTTCCACCGTCGCCATTCACTTTCATTCCAGCGTCACTTTCCTATCGTCGTTATCGTCGTTCAGGTGCCTACCAGTCTACCACCGTCGCCGTTCACGTGCCTGCCACCGTCCATACATCGTCGTCTTGTATTTAGTTAATCCTTGTACACAATTTGTTCACTAGTCTTTGTTTATTAATTTGATATTCCTGTAAGTTCATTTTGTGCATTTTTTTATGTGGGTTTTGAGTGTTTGTTTTGGTCTTCGTTGTTGTGCAACTTGTTTAGTACAAGGATATGAAATCATCTCCCAAATGCAAACCCGGTAACATGTAAAATCCTTCTCCAAACAAATATTTAGAATCGGTTTCGGTTAACCGATTAACCAAACCGGTTGTACCGGTTCACCGAACCGAAGTAACCGTCATGAAATGGTTCGGTTACGGTTCCCTTTTCTGCCGAACCGTTTGAGCGGTTCACCGTGAAACGGTTCGGTTCGGTTCACCGAACCGTGAATGAACAGCCCTAAATACGGCCACACTCCAAATGAGTCAATGTGGGTTGCTCACTAGTCTCCAATAGTCTCCAATAATAGGGCTGGTCAAAGCAATGGGTCAGCCCGACCAACTCGACCCAGCTCGCCCATCGAGTCAAAATCTACCGGCCTATGTAACCCGGATAAGGACCCGGCTCGACCCTCAACACGGATCTGGGTCTTATGTTTGCAGCCCACCCCGTTGTTAGACAGCCCATCTAGACAAAACAGAACTAGCCCGTGTAACTTGGATAAGTACCCAACCCGACCCTATAACTATCTAAGATAGGTCTGGGTCTGTTCCCAACCCGTTGTTAGACCCGCACTAAATCGTTCCCCTACTCGCGGGTTGACCCGCCTAAATGGCTCGTCGACATGTACTTATACTTGGGAAACGGGTCAGTCGGATCGGGTCAATTCGAGTTTGTCAATTCATCGGGTTAGTTCGGGTCGGGTCGGGTCTTTTCGGGTTTCAGGTCTGTTTCGGGGTTGTTGGTCAGGCCATGTTCAGGTTAACGGGTCAGGTTATTTCGGGCCCGGTCAGTCGGATCGGGTTCGGGTCGGGTCAATTCGGGTTTGTTAATTTATCCAGTTAGCTCGAGTCGGGTCGAGTCCTTTCGGGTTTCAGGCATGTTTCATGTTTGTTGGTCAGGTCTGCAGATACCTCGAATCTACACCTTCCGCCAACCACCCAGTCATGATTGGGCCGCATGTTTGGTACGCAAAACGTTGTATGACAATTCATAAATTTTATCGTCAAGTGATAGCTCAAACACTTGTATCTACCCCTTGGTTGTCATCTACATGCCAATACGGTCGTTTTGACAGTCATTAGAGTCATTTTGGAGTCCGGGTCAAAAACCGCTTCATTTTCTATAAACCGTCTTTTAAAACCGTGTCTGAACGCTCGAGAATATTCCGGATATTTTAATATTTCAAAACTTATCCTTTTTGGTAAAATATATACGTATTTTATTGAAAAGTATTCAAAATCTACCGCAATTCCATAATAGAAACGCAGAAATCTTTCTTTCAAAGTAGAAAACTGCTTGGGAAATGACGCAGTAGGAGCTGCGCCTCTTCCAAGAGTCGCAGTACCTGCTGCGCCTCTTCCCCGACTCTGTTTGCCTGTTTCCGGAATATTTTCTAGATTTCTTTCCTTGTTCGAGTTATTTCAAAACTCTTCGGATTTCTCCCTATATCAGGAGAGGTCCGTGCACACTTTCAAGGCACGCGAGTGTTTAACCCCTTCTTTCTCTCTTTTTGCATTCTAGACCTTGCCCTAAGCTATCGACAACTACGTGCTTGATCAATCGACCACGTAAGCTAAGATCCTTCTGGGTACCCGTCACGTTTGCATTCGACCTACCAATTTGACCCACTACAAAATAATCAATCTTAATTAATCAATCGGTCCTCTTACGAGGGCACTTTTGTGACAACCCTCGCGAATGCGGAAATATAAAACATACAAGCATGTGAATTATATAGCGGAAATATGAAATTTTTAAAACTTTTATACATGCAAGAAGAAGTATACGAGGAGTGTCAAGTATTACAAACTAAAGTATGAAATACAACAAAGAGACGAAGTCTCTCAAAATGTTATAAATGTCAAAGTGTTTAGCAAACAAGCTAAATAACGTCTAGAGGTGAAACTTCCAGGGACAACGCCCGCTAGCTCACACCCGAACCCAAAATATCATAAGCAAAAAGCCATCCAAATCAAGCAACCTGTTCATCCATGAAAAACATGAACGCCACAGTCAGTGGGGAGTAACTCCGGGTTCTCCCAGCCATATCACATTAAACGTACATAAAAGGAAATACAAAAGTAGAAGCATGCATATATAGATATTACATGTGAATTCCAGAAAGAATAGATAGGCAATTCAATATATAATGATAAGAGCATATGGAATACAAATCCGAATCCATCATGTTTTACAAAGACTCGGGGAAGACACTCTTAGGCAACCGAATACGCTCACTAGGGCTTGCATCTCACCGTTAGCGGTATAAGTTTGATAAGATTGAGACTCGACAAACAAACCATGCCAAGTCATGCAATGATCATGAATAATCAATAATGTAATCACGCATCCAAACACAAGGACACAAAG